>CM042182.1:38915502-38923002 GCA_023376005.1 Doryteuthis pealeii | reverse complement strand
TATATATATATATATATATATATATATATATATATATATATATATTATCTTGAATCACTATAAGATGGTGATATAAGTAGTGAAATTAATGATTGTCCTGGGGCTACTGTCAGGATATCTAGCTGTTAAAATCTTTTTTTTCTTTTTCTGGGTCTTCTTCATCTGATTATGAATCCGATAGCGATTCAGTATAAACTACAAGATGGTGATGAAAGCCGTGTAAGCAATAATGATCCTGGTGAGACTGAGGAGATATTTACCCAATAAAATGTCATGAACACGAATATATTCAAGAAGGGGGGGGTGATGAAAAGTCTTTAGACCAACTAAGACTAATATTTATTTTTTTAAACTTTTTTCTTTTTAAATCGTTTTTATCAAATTTTTTTTCTTGTATGGTTAAAGAACACGAACATATTCAAGAGAGGGAAGAAGTGAGGAAAAATTCTTAGACCAACTATGACCAACATTAATATATATATATATATATATATATATATATATATATATATATATATATAGAGAGAGAGAGAGAGAGAGAGAGAGAGACTCACATACATAAACACATATAGATGCATACATACACACACACATATATAATATACACACACACACACACATATATATATACACACATATATATATACACATACACATATACATATATATACACACATATATATATATACACATACACATATACATATATATACACACATATATATATATACACATACACATATACACACACACACACATACACAAACATATATATATACACACACACACACATACACAAACATATATATATACACACACACACAAACATATATATATATATACACACACAAACATATACACAAACATATATATATACACACACACAAACATATATATACACACACATATATATATATATATATACACACACACACATATATATATATACACACACACACACACACATATATATACACACACACATATCTTTATATACACATTCACATGCATATATGCATATATAGATGCACATGCACACATATATATATATATATATATATACACACACATATATATATATATATATACACACACATATACACTCACTCACTCACAAACACACACACATATATATATATATATATATATATATACGCACACATACTCACTCACACACATACACATATATACACTCACTCCTAAACATTGACACATGCATACACCCACACCTATATATATATATATATACACACACAAATGCATGCAATATAACATCTTACATATGTACACATATACATACACACAAATATATGCAATTTACCATCTTACACACGTCCATCCATACATACATACATACATACATATATATATATATATATGCAACATACCATCTGAAAGTACAAATAGTATTCCAAAAGATACAAAAAAATAAGACCTAAAATAAACTGACAAAAACAGACATAAACTTGGATGTAAAAAAAAAAAGGAAAGAAAAAAAAAAGTCCCCCACCCCCCAAAAAAAACGATAAACATTGAAAATGTTGGATTAATCTGTAAGTCATAATAAATAAACCTGGCAGAATAATTTACAATTCGCCCCTGGAAATTAACTTCAACACCGCAGCAGCCGCCACAAAACTGGGAAAGGCCATAAAATAAGAGATATTACATACAATTACCTATCACTAAGAGTAAATTAAAAGAGGAACCGGTGCAAGTGCCTGTGTGTACATGTTTGGGTGCAGACATACGTGCGCACGCACACTACTGATTAATAGTTTCCTGTGGAAACTGTTTAAAAAATTTTAAAAATGATAACGTATCTGGTTGGTTGTTTTAGATGTCAGGTGGATAATCATTTTGTACTCAACACATAGGTTTGCTTAAGAAATAATGAGTTTCTCTCTTTTTTTATATTTCAGGTTGGCAACCCTAATTGAAAATAAACCAATACTAACCTTTTTACATGTGTGAAAACACTCAGTTCATATTCAGCTGGATTATCACATGTGTATTTTGTTATAATTTGCCTAGACCACAATGACCCAACATGACTATATTCTAGGAATTAGTATAAGGTCTGTATTTGGTTACAGCCTTTCAACCCCTTATCTGGCAACTGGACGCTTTGCCTACTTTTGCCTTTTTTTAGCGTGAAATATTCTTTTTTTTTTCTCATTAGATCTAACTAGCAAGAATATGTGTCCTCCAGGAGTAAGTATTTAAGTTTTAATGTAATGAAATATATTAGAAAGACTAACAAAATTAAATAAGAACACATATAAAATGATTACACTTATTTTGATTATATTTTAATTGTTTTCTATATAAAATATATATAAAATATCTAATGGGTAAGTTGGGGATGATTCTATTTGGGATCTTCTTTATCCTCCATATATCTACAAGGAAGCGCATGGTGTAATGGTTAAAGTCATGGGAAATGGACTCGTCAACCCGAGTTCAAATCCTGGATGTGGTAATTGCATTTCACTTAGTGCTAATACCCTTGGGAAAGGTATGAATCCTACTCTCTCTCCAGCTATAGATAAATAGTAGGGCAGACTGGGCTCTGTAACCTTGGTTAGGCAACCGGTCTAGGAGAAGGAAAACTCTAAATTCAAACCTGTTGAACTCCGCTTAAGAAATTGACCTTGTGTCACATCCTGCTCGTGTGGAGGGGTTGGTAAATATATATATATCTACACTGCATGGCTTTGCAGATGCATTGTATGATGGCTATCTGATGAGACAGGGCTCTTTTATAGAGTTACCAGTTGAAATAGACTTATAATAGCCAAATGATGGTCTGTTGAGTGTTTCTTTCTTATTCAAGTGTATATATATATATATATGTAGTATATTAGGAAAATTGAAAAAACACCGGTTTAAATGGGTTAAGTAGTGAGTTTATTGGCCGATGCTGCAGTGTTTCGATCTATTAATTAGATCATCTTCAGGGCATTTGTTGGTATATGGAAGGTGATAAGAAATTATTTATCACAGAATAACGAGAAAAGCGAGTGGTAGTTATTGTTATTCAGTCTGTTTAAAAATTTTTGAGGTTTGAAAAAAGGGACGGTTTTGAAATATGACGTCAAATATTCTATTTTACTGCGTGGGTATGGGATGGTGTATGTGTGTGTATCAAAAGGAAACATTGTGCATTTTTTAGGTGTGTGGTTGTGTGTGTATGTGTGTGTGTGTATACATTTTTTGCGATGAACGAAAGCGGAAATAAACCTTAAGGTTGTGTGTGTGTGTGTGTGTGTGTGTGTGTATTGGTAAAGGTAGGGGAAAGAGGTGTCGTGGACGTCAGGAGAATTTTTTATTTTTTATATTAGAGAAGAAAGAAGTCTGGGTGTGTGTGTGTGGGGGGGAATTAAAAGAGAAAAAAAATTTTTTTTTTTTTAGTAAGAGTTCTGTTTTTAATGTTTTGAAAATTGTTGTTTATTGTTGGAACTGATTATGTGATGATCAATATATATTAATATTACAATTATGTATAAGTGAATGAATTATTATTATTATTATAGTTTTTATATTTATTCTTAATTACATTATTGTTATAATTTTATATATATATATATATATAAGTTAATAGAAAGGAAATGAATCCAACGGTATGAGTATAGATAAGTATATCATCTTCAGAGCTTATGACTGTCGCTGACCGAGAAATGCGTGAGCAGATGTGCTTATATTTGAAACTACCGCATAACTTTTTTGCAACATCAATGTTTTCGTTTTGAATTCATATTAATTTTGTCTCCGCTCTTGTTAAGTCCGGTTTAAAACAAGCTCTGAAGATGATTTTTATTTCTTTTTAAAATTTGTATAAAAATGCGTATTTTGGATTAAAAATAAAATAAATCTTATTTTTAAAACTAAAAGTCTTAATATCAATGAGAAAAACTCAATAAAGTTTGAAGTAAAAGTGTAATAGAAGATATAAGTTGTATCAAAAGTGTTTAAGATACAATCCACCCATGAAAACAAGTTTTAATGGGAGTCCACAGCAAAATCAAGAAAGATACAAAATGTTCCAGGAATTTGTATGTTTTTAACGTCATTTGGGTAAATTTTAGCATAGGGTAGTTGTCCGTATAATATCTTCTTCGGAAGCCTGTTCTCATTCATTTAGATAACGTGACCAGCCCCCTTAAGCTGAACCTTTGCTAGTAAGTATATATATATATATATATATATATGTATAAAGATAAATCTAATGAGTCAGACGAACCTACTAAAAGTTTCACTTAATGCTCTTCAGGGCTAAGATCTTAGCCTTGAAGAGCATTAAGCAAAACTTTTAGTAGGTTCGTCTGACTCATTAGATTTATCTTTATTATTGGCTCTACTTAGGTATTGAGCACTTTTACTTATTAGCTTTAGTCTCCTGGCGGTTTTATATGAATATATATATGCATATAAATTGTTTTTTCTTTTGGCCAAAATATTGTACTAATAGATTATTTTTTGTTGGTACGATTATCTTGGTCTTTTCTTTTTTAAAAAATTTTTTTTCTTCCCGGTTGATGTTTGGTAGTATATTTTTACAATCAAACTATTTGCTGTTTTTTTTCTCACCGCGAGGATTTACCAATAAGTTTGGTATATTAAATATATATATATATATAGAGAGAGAAAGACAGATAGATGACAGAGGGAGAGAGTATGAGATAGAGAGTGAAAGAGACAAATAGATCTAAATAGATATGAATAGAATGAGTTAGGTAAATATGAACAGACTGAGATATATTATAAGATATAATTTAAAAGAGATCAACAAACAAATAATAATAGTACGCTGACAGATATCGGTTTCAACCTTTTATAAAAACGGTCTTCTTCAAGATATATTATAAGATATAATATTATAAGTAAATGAGAACTTACCTTCAACTTTCTCAGTTTAGATTTATTATCATGGCACCAAGATAAGCAAAGACAGGTTTCTCGCCTCAGAAGAGATTCTTCCACTTCTTTTGAGTTGAGGAATAAATCAATGTTTGTCAAATCCTGCAATAAAAAACACAAAAGGAAAAACATTATTAGGTAATCTGAACATCAGTTACATAAATGAGAGTAACCTCCCCTTGTTTATTTCACTTTGAGGAAGCTGTAAATCTACACTGAAAATTTTGATTTTTCGGACGGTGTTTTAAAATAAAAAAAAATAATTAAAAAAATTGAGTACCCATCAAGAATGAAAGTCTTCAGCATAAAATAACCCAAGAAGGGTTGACAGTCCAGAAAATCCAACCAACCAACCAAAATAACAAAAATCTTTTTTTTACATGAGGTTTTTAATCATGGCTGCTACTTTTATTTACATTCAAGAAGAACAAATCTAAGCTGCTAAAATTTATTCTTTTTCTTTCTCCTAGGTAATCTGAACATTAGTTACATAAATGAGAGTAACCTCCCCTTGTTTGTTTCACTTTGAGGAAGTTGTATGTTTTGGTTGGCCATTTTTATTTCACCATAAATCTATACTGAAAATACGAATGAGTTGAGGAATAAATCATTATTAGGTAATCTGAACATTAGTTACATAAATGAGAGTAACCTCCCCTTGTTTGTTTCACTTTGAGGAAGTTGTATGTTTTGGTTGGTCATTTTCATTTCACCATAAATCTATACTGAAAATATGAATGAGTTGAGGAATAAATCATTATTAGGTAATCTGAACATTAGTTACATAAATGAGAGTAACCTCCCTTGTTTGTTTCGCTTTGAGGAAGCTGTAAATCTACACTGAAAATTTTGATTTTTCGGACGGTGTTTTTAAAATAAAAAAAGTAATTTAAAAAATTGAGTACCCATCAAGAATGAAAGTCTTCAGCATAAAATAACCCAAGAAAGGTTGACAGTCCAGAAAAACCAACCAACCAACCAAAATCACTTAATCTTTTTTTACATGAGGTTTTTGATCATGGCTGCTACTTTTATTCACATTCAAGAAGAACAAATCTAAGCTGCTAAAATTTATTCTTTTTCTTTCTCCTAGGTAATCTGAACATTAGTTACATAAATGAGAGTAACCTCCCCTTGTTTGTTTCACTTTGAGGAAGCTGTAAATCTACACTGAAAATTTTGATTTTTCGGACGATGTTTTAAAAAAAAAAAATAATAATTTAAAAAATTGAGTACCCATCAAGAATTAAAGTCTTCAGCATAAAATAATCCAAGAATGGTTGACAGCCCAGAAAATCCAACCAACTAACCAAAACAAAATCACTTAATCTTTTTTTTTACATGAGGTTTTTGATCGTGGCTGCTACTTTCATTACATCCTTGACGAACAAATCTAAGCTGCTAAAATTTATTCTTTTTCTTTCTCCTTTATTAATTCTGGAACTCTGGGGAGTGTGGCGTACCCCCCTCATTGCCATTACTCCCAGGTTCACTCTAACCTGAAGTAGTAGTACCTGTTAGGGTCCCACGTATGCGTTAAATAGATAAAGAAAAAGTGTTTAAAAATAATTGAGTTAGAAAAAAAAAATGAATACCTAACAAGAATGAATAAAACAAAACTACTTTGGTATAAAATAACCCAAGAATAGATATGCTATGTATGGACACCAAATGCCGTGTAAGCGACTTGCCAGAAACAATGAAAGTTAGATAGAAAAAATAGTTTAGTTTTAAAAAAATGTGTTTTAAAATTAATAAAACAAAACGTTTTCAGCATAAGAGTAGACATGCCATAAATTCCAATCAACCAACCAACAATTGTTTACAACCAAAAATTTACAAAATCTCAAAATTTCTGGCCTTGTGCCTAACTAGCATGTATGGACACTGAATGCCGTGTTTGTGACTTGTCAGGACTAATGACTGATAGAATGAATAAAACAAAACATCTTCGGTATAGAATAACCCAAGAATGGATATGCCGTAAATTCCAACCAAATATTTATAAAATCTCAAAATTTCTGGCCTTGTGCCTAACTAAGCTGAGGAAAGGACTACAGACCTTAGGAAAATGTGTTCCACATTAATATACAGAAAGAAGGTTGACATCTTGGCCTTTTTTCTAGATTGACACACATACAAAAAAAAAAGAAAGAAAAAAAAATGGACATTATTTTTATTTAATAAAAAGTGGCACTGGCAGTGAAAAATGGATTTACTATGAGAATCCTAAACAAAAGAAATGCAACAGCTATGTATGGACACTGAATGCTGTGTTTATGACTTGTCAGGACTAATGACTGATAGAATGAATAAAACAAAACATCTTCGGTATAAAATAACCCAAGAATAGATATGCTATGTATGGACACCAAATGCCGTGTAAGCGACTTGTCAGGAACAATGAAAATTAGATAGATAAAATAGTTTAGTTTTAAAAAAATGTGTTTTAAAATTAATAAAACAAAACGTTTTCGGCATAAGAGTAGACATGCCGTAAATTCCAATCAACCAACCAACAATTTTACAAAATCTCAAAATTTCTGGCCTTGTGCCTAACTAAGCTGAGGAAAGGACTAC
>CM042182.1:38890502-38908002 GCA_023376005.1 Doryteuthis pealeii | reverse complement strand
TAGTCAGTTTCATTAGCCTTTCTAATTTAATATGATATTTTATTATATCAAAACTTAAATACTTGCACCCGGAGGGTGCATATATTTGCTAGTATATGTATATATATATATATATAGGAAAAATGAGTAAAGAAAAGAAATGTAAATGGATAAAATGAATTTAATCGATATCACATTAATCGATATCACTTACACATGTGTTTCGGTCAGTTTATGTGTGTGAAAATATTTCGCACACATAGAAGAATCGACCTTCATCAGAGTGAACATTTATTTTGAATGAAAAAATTCATTGGGAAAAACAACAGAGATTTCTCAGCGTTCCAAATTTTAAAAAACAAAATTCGATTTTCGAATATTTCCAAAAATCTGTTGTTTTTCCCAACAAATTTTTTCATTCAAAATACATGTTCACTCTGATGAAGGTCGATTCTTCTATGTGTGCGAAATATTTTCACACACATAAACTGACCTAAACACATGTGTAAGTGATATCGATTAATGTGACATCGATTAAATTCATTTTATCCATTCACATTTCTTTTCTCATTTTTCCTCATGTTGTCGGATTCAATTCCTTTTCCATTTTTACATATATATATAATATAAAATAATGTTTCTGGTATGTACGTGTCGACTTATAACTCCAAAAAGAGATGTCATTCTGATTTGAAATCTCGCAGACACATTAATATGTATCTAACTAAGAAACACAAATTTTGTTTTTTTATTTTTACTAATTAAGTGATATAATTTAATAATTAAACAAAAATCAACCAATTTTTAGAACTCTCCACAGTAAGGAAAAATAAAGTAAGGAAAAATTGGGTTAAAAAGGAGATGAATTAGGCTAATACATTTTACTTTAACTCAACAAGCTATGTACTCTCTCTTTCACCCAGTCTGTTTGTCTCTCTCTGACTCTCTCTCTCTCTCTCTCTCTCTCTCTCTCTCTCTTCGTCTCTCTCAAATAAAATTATATTTTAAAACAAGTTTAGGATTACATTTTAAAAAATGAAATTTTAAATGTAAACAAAAAAAAAGCATTTCCTAAAAAAACAAACATTGTAATATACGAATTCTCTGTGATTTTTAAAAAAATTTATAAAATATTTTCCTCTTATTTTCCCTTTCTCACTGGTGTTCCTAAAAAAGAATTCGTCCTACATCTCGGATACAACAATTTCAAAACTTTATCGGCATTAACTCTTAACATCCTATTGAGAATTTTCTAAGTCCAGAGCATTCCTATAAGGGTATATAAAAAAAAATGGCTAAAAATGACCTTTGCTTCTAAAGTTACCTGTTAATTCCCTTAAATCAAAGACTTCTAAATATGTTTAATAAAGTAAGGAAAAATTGGGTTAAAAAGGAAATGAATTAGGCGAATACATTTTACCATAACTCAACAAGCTATGTACTCTCTCTTTCACCCAGTCTATTCGTCTTTCTCTCTTCTGTGTTCGTCTCTCTCAAATAAAATTATGTTTTTAAAAAGTTTAGGATTACATTCTTTGAAATAATAATTTAAATGTAAACCAAAAAAGCATTTCCTAAAAAAACAATTAATTGTACAGATAAGGTAAATCTGATGCTGGTATATTTCATGGCATGTCAACCCTTGTTGGGTTACTTTAAGCAGAGGTTAGTCTTTTTTGTAATTATATGGTTTCAAATGAATATTGGTAATTTTCACCTTTAGTTGTTAAAATTCAATTGTGTACAGATAAGGTAGACTTAAATATATCCGCGCCAATTACTATCAAGCAAGAAACCTGAGAGACATCTTTAAGAATACAAACCTTGAAAACATTTTAAATTTTCTAAAAAAAAAAAGCAACCTTTTCAACAAAATATAACAGAACATAACCAATTATCTCCATAGAACCACTACTTTAAAGACTGAAATCCAAAATAACCTTTTTGGCATTAAATGACCCACAGAGGTTGATATGCCGTTAAACAAAACTCAAACTCAAATCTGATGCTGGTACATTTCATGGCATGTCAACCCTTGTTGGGTTACTTTAGGCAGAGGTTAGTCTTTTTGTTTAAAAAAAAAAGAGTTTTAAAAAAATGAGATTTTTAAAATGAGTTTTTTTTAAATGTGTTTTTTAAAAAGGAGTTAAAAAAATTAAAGTTAAAAAAGAGTTTAAAAAAAAAAAAGGTTTAAAGAAAAAAGGTTTTTAAAAAATGAGTTTTAACAAAATGAGTTTTAACAAAATTTGAGTTAAAAAAAGGTTTATTTTAAAATAAATTAAAGTTTAAAAAATGAGTTTTAAAAAAATTGAGTTAAAAAAAGAGTTTAAAAAGAAAATTGAGTTTTAAAAAATGCTGAATACCCATGAAGAATGAGTATAAAAATGTCTTAGGCATAAAATAACCAACAAGGGTTGACATGCCATAAAATCCAACCAACCAAGAATGAATATAACAAAATGTCTTAGGCATAAAATAACCCAACAAGGGTTGACATGCCATAAAATCCAACCAACCAAGAATGAATATAACAAAATGTCTTAGGAATAAAATAACCCCACAAGAGTTGACATGCCATAAAAAATCCAACCAACCAGCCAACAGACAAACCATACGCAGCTCTCCCTGTTAGTCTGCTTACTTAAACAACCAATTTTTAAAATAGTGAAATTTACCCAGAATATCTTGGGATAGAGTATCGGCAAGTGGGGTAGGGTTAAGTGTCAGGGTTCATCAAGTTAACGCATATATCACCATGTGAATAAAAAAAAAACAATTTCCATCAGGGTATTAAATTAGAATAACGAAGCGCATGACTTACCCATTAGTTTAGACACCGTAAGATTTATTGCTTAACTCTTTCAACAAATTTATAATGCAAAACAATTAATAGCATGATTAAGAATTTGCTTTTCATGCCAGCAGTTGGTCTTTGAAACTCAAGTCTTAAAAAAGAACTTTCATGGCAGACATGTCCATTCTTGACAGACTCGTGGCAGACTATTCTTAAGAAAGGCATGAAAAATTGGTTTTGTTGGTTGGTTGGATTTTACAGCATGTCAACCCTTGTTGGTTATTTTATGGACATTTTGTTTTATTCATTCTTGGTTGGTTGGATTTTATGGCATGTCAACCCTTGTTGGGTTATTTTATGCCAAAGACATTTTGTTTTAAATAATAATGAATAATGAAATTTATTGTGTACAGTGCTCAGGTGCACCAAACTCATTAAAGTCTCATGTCAATTACACAGAATAATGTATTAGTGTCAGGAACATGAACAGTTTAGTAGTAATAATGCATGTATGTGTGCCGTGTGTGCATATGTGTGTGGAGAGGGGCATCAGGTATAGTGTAAGCGGACTACAGGAAACATGGAGGCTTTGAAAGATTCAGTGTTTCGGCAGCCTACAATCATTCTTGATGGGTACTCAGTTCTTTTTAAAACACATTTTTTCAAAACACATTTTTTCTTCTATTTAACCTATAGATGGGATCCTAACAGGTACTACCACTCCAGGTCTGAGTGGATATGGGAATAATGGGAATGAACGGATACTCCATATTACCCAGATTCTCTGGAATTGGAACTTCATAATCAGATAGAGTTTAACATTATACCCAAGACATTAAGACCATCGGTCACCATCTTCTAGCACATATATGATAAAAAGGGTTTTTGGAGGCAATAGTGTTGGGACACTCATATAGGTGCTAGGGCTTGACATGACCAGCTGATTGATTGTAAGGAGCCTCTGACAGCCTGTCAAGCCTAAGTAAGGGCCAAAGTGGAATGTTGCATGTCATGGACTGCTCAGTCACCAGGGTTCCATCCTTAAGCATCACCAGGTCACCACCCAGGGCCAACAGATGGCCTCATTGACAGGAGGGGGTTTTATGCCTCTGCAGCTGATTGGGCTGAAAAATGTTTATATGTCATTAAAGAAAGAAACCAAACCAAACTCTTGCCACAGGTTATACAACAGAGATTCGTCTTGAGCAGGTGTATTTGCAAGAAGCGCTAGATCATCTGTGTAGTCTGCTTCAGCAATAGTTTCTGCTGGTTTCTACTTTTTTTATTTAGTGTGAAACCATTTTCTTTCATTAGAAAGTCTTGAGCAGGTGTATTTACAAAAAGCACTAGATCATCTATGTAGTCTGTTTCAGCAATAGTTTCTGCTGGTTTCTACTTTTTTATTTAGTGCAAAACCATTTTCTTTCATTAGAAAGTCTTGAGCAGGTGTATTTACAAAAAGCGCTAGATCATCTATGTAGTCTGCTTCAGCAATAGTTTCTGCTGGTTTCTACTTTTTTATTTAGTGTGAAACCATTTTCTTTCATTAGAAAGTCTTGAGCAGGTGTATTTACAAAAAGCGCTAGATCATCTATGTAGTCTGCTTCAGCAATAGTTTCTGCTGGTTTCTACTTTTTTTATTTAGTGTGAAACCATTTTCTTTCATTAGAAAGTCTTGAGCAGGTGTATTTACAAAAAGCGCTAGATCATCTATGTAGTCTGCTTCAGTAATAGTTTCTGCTCTTTTAGTGTGAACCCATTTTCTTTCATTAGATCTATAAATTTCTATGAAATTTAAAACTAATTACATGAACGATGTTGATATAAGATTAAATTCAAAAACTATTTTTCTTAATATCCAGTAACTCAAGCTACTTGGGTGTCATATTCGCTGTTGAACCCCCCAGTCATAAATGCTGGGTTTTTTGATTCAAAACATTCAGACCCACTTTATAACCCAACCCTCAACAGACTATCACCTTTCAGGTTAGGGTGAGGTTTTGTGGGTCACAAAATCACATTCATTAAAAAAATGAATGAAATAATTAATTAATTAGAATGCAAACTTGTTAGGCGCTATATCAGTCATTGACTCCTGTCGAAACTGGCAATAGATATAACAGCCTTTTTTTTTTTTTTTTTGTAAATCTATTTCTATTCTGTACTTGTGACAATAACACATCACACAATAAGTCCTGGGCTGACAGATAGATGGCGCCACCAATAAAATTGATTTTTATCAAGTACTAACCTTCAAATGGCACGTGTAAAAATTTGAGCCCAATCGGATCATTAGTTTACAAATGACAGTTATTTAAGTGAAGCTAGTTAGTGTCAATTTAGCTCAGTCAGAGCGCTTGACTAGGAATCACAAGGTTCCAGGTTCGATACTGGCCATTGTCAAGGAGCTCCTTACTTTACCGTACAGATCCCTGTGCTACTCATATGCTGCGAGGGCGAGTATCGAACTAGGAACCTCGTGGTTTCTAGCTGAATGCTCTACCGACTGAGCAAATCTGGTCCCTTTCAGGGGGACATATATATATATATATATATATTAAATTTTTACTTGAAGGCACTTACAACGCATGTATCGCATAAAATTCGATACTTTTTCTTATAGAAAATGAACTTGACAAGTGTAATCCCGGCAAAGGATGGCTCGGTGTGTAGAATACCGTACAGACTGTTTCGACTTTATTAAGTCTCATCAGCGGTATATACTAACGATTTCCCGCCGACAGAAATCGAAACCGGGACTTCAGCAGACACAGTGAAACACTAGTGAAACACTTTTATCGCCTCGGCCACAGTACACAGCTGACCATCCTAGCGAAGCTTAATTTCGCTAGGATGGTCAGCTGTGTACTGTGGCCGAGGTGATAAAATGCTGAATGCTCAGGTCGCCCAAATTCAACAAGAAAAATAAATAACAAAGAGAGAGATAGAGAAACAAGAAGACAGTATAAGTTTCCGATTCCGACAGTCAAGAGAGGCATTGCACTCACACATTTACTCATGTCTGTCATTCATCTCTACAGTTGCAGGGTGTTAAATGAGGGCTTCTGGCCTGACACTCTACCAGACCACATCTACCCATCCATTTCCCAGGAAAATGGTGATTCAGCCATTCACAAAAAACAGGAGCGAACTGTAGAGCAGCAACAACACAAATTTATATGCCATATATTAGGGAACATGCTGTAATAAGTAATTGAGTGTTACCACCCTATTTTATTATTACCTCCCCTTTGGGGAACTCTTTGGTGTTTCTAAGAGTATATAAGCTCTCAGTAAACTGTAACATTATTCTAATTAGAATAAAACTTTCTTAAGCCTATCCGTGTTTTTGTTTATCATTACACATACATTAAAGAATTGAGAAAAATGTAACTGCAGTCGAAAAAATTATGAATAGTTTAAAATAGGGAGTCACTTTTCAATCACCCTGTACATAAAACATTTGTACAGCCCCACCCCACCCAACACACACTTGCAAAACCCTGGCAATTGACTTGATTATCAGCTTTGAAACAGTTGCATGAAAAATCCCAAACTTCCTTGGACTTTGTCCAGTTTGCAAGATATTTAAAAAGAAAAAAGAAAAAAGATAAAAAAGAAAGAAAGAAAAAGAGAAAAGAAAGAAAATTAAAATAGAAAATTAAAAAAGAAAAAAGAAGAAAAAGGAGAAAAGGAAAAGAGAAGAGAAAATAAGAAAAAGAAAGAAAGAAAGGAAAGAAGGAAAAAGAAAGAAAGAAAAAAAGAGAAAAGAAGAAGAGAGAAAGAAAAAAGGAAAAAGAAAATAGAAAAAAAAGGAAAAAGAAAAAGAAGAAAAAAAAAAAAAAAAAAAAAAAAAAAGAAAAGAAAAGAAAAAAATGAAAAAATGAAAAAAAAAAAAAAAAAAAGAAAATAGAAAAAGAAGAAAAGAAGAAAAAAAAATGAAAAAATGAAAAAAAAGAAAGAAAAAAGGAAAGCAAGAAAAAGAAAAGAAAGGCAAAAGAAAGAAAGATAAAAGAAAAAGAAGAAAGAAAGAAAGAAAAAAAGAAAAAGAGAAAGAAAAAAGAAAGAAAAAAGAAGAAAAAAAAGAAAAAAAAAGAAAACAAGAAAGAAAAGAAAGAAAAAAACAAATCAATACTCTGAACATTGATTGGTTTCAGACATCTTTAATTACTTTCTACAAACAACAGGGAATGTGGTAAATGAAGAAATCCTTACCTCAATCTCAGAATGTTTTGCTAGTCGAAGTGCAGCATTATAATAGCCAGCCCTCAGAAAGTATTCCACTAACATTCGATCAAGACGGGTCTTCTTCCACAAGGACATGGCACTAGACTGGCTACTGTCATACTCCTTCAGATGGTCAACACGACGTTTAGTCATTTGAGCTGCTTCCAATTCATCATTGATACTCTCATCAGCCTGAAATAAAAATAAAAACAATCTTAGAATTTGGGGTTTCAAATCAATGGTTGGAAACATTAGCAATAATTTGCACACAGTTGTATGATTTCAAGTATCTTATCTAATACAAACAATCTTAGAATTGGGTTTCAAATCAACGGTTGGAAACATTGCAAATAATTTGCACACAGTTGTATGATTTCAAGTATTCTTATCTAATACAAACAATCTTAGAATTGGGGTTTCAAATCAACGGTTGGAAACATTAGCAAATAATTTGCACACAGTTGTATGATTTCAAGTATTCTTATCTAATACAAACAATCTTAGAATTGGGGTTTCAAATCAACGGTTGGAAACATTAGCAAATAATTTGCACACAGTTGTATGATTTCAAGTATTCTTATCTAATACAAACAATCTTAGAATTGGGGTTTCAAATCAACGGTTGGAAACATTAGCAAATAATTTGCACACAGTTGTATGATTTCAAGTATTCTTATCTAATACAAACAATCTTAGAATTGGGGTTTCAAATCAATGGTTGGAAACATTAGCAAATAATTTGCACACAGTTGTATGATTTCAAGTATTCTTATCTAATACAAACAATCTTAGAATTGGGGTTTCAAATCAACGGTTGGAAACATTAGCAAATAATTTGCACACAGTTGTATGATTTCAAGTATTCTTATCTAATACAAACAATCTTAGAATTGGTTTCAAAAAAACGGTTGGAAACATTAGCAAATAATTTGCACACAGTTGTATGATTTCAAGTATTCTTATCTAATACAAACAATCTTAGAATTGGGGTTTCAAATCAACGGTTGGAAACATTAGCAAATAATTGCACACAGTTGTATGATTTCAAGTATTCTTATCTAATACAAACAATCTTAGAATTGGGGTTTCAAATCAACGGTTGGTAACATTAGCAAATAATTTGCACACAGTTGTATGATTTCAAGTATTCTTATCTAATACAAATAATCTAGAATTGGGGTTTCAAATTATAGGCTGGGAATGGGAACATTCACAAATAATTTGCACACAGTTGTATGATTTCAAGTATTCCTACTAATACAAATAATTTAGAATTGGAGTTTCAAATCGATAGTTGGGAACATTTGCAAATAATTTGCACACAGTTGTATAGTTTCAAGTACTCCTATATAATTCAAATAATTTGCACATAGTTGTATAGTTTCAAGTACTCCTATCTAATTCAAATAATTTGCGCACAGTTGTATAGTTTCAAGTACTCCTATCTAATTCAAATAATTTGCACACAGTTGTATAGTTTCAAGTACTCCTATCTAATTCAAATAATTTGCACACAGTTGTATAGTTTCAAGTACTCCTATCTAATTCAAATAATTTCCACAGTTGTATAGTTTCAAGTACTCCTATCTAATTCAAATAATTTGCACACAGTTGTATAGTTTCAAGTACTCCTATCTAATTCAAATAATTTGCACACAGTTGTATAGTTTCAAGTACTCCTATCTAATTCAAATAATTTGCACACAGTTGTATAGTTTCAAGTACTCCTATCTAATTCAAATAATTTGCACACAGTTGTATAGTTTCAAGTACTCCTATCTAATTCAAATAATTTGCACACAGTTGTATAGTTTCAAGTATTCCTATCAAATAGAAATAATTTAGAATTGAGGTTTCAAAATTAACAGCTAAGAACATTGATAAATAATTTGCATACAGTTGTATATATACATGTGTATGTGTGTGAAATAGGTATATTTGGGTAACTACATTTCAGTCTAACAAATTTGGTTAAAAATAATGGAATCCTTATTGTTTTGTAGGTTTTTTTAATCTTTTTTCAAACAAATTTTGAAGGTTACAATCTCTAAAGGAATTAATGAATTGTCCAAAACAGTTTTTATTTGTAAACCAAGTTTCAAATCAATGGTTCGGAATATTCACAAATAATTTGCACACAGTTCTATAGTTTCAAGTACTTGTAGAATAATCATACTAGTTCCAATTACCGTTGAATTGGTAAGACAAGGCAGCAAGCAGTCGTAACTCATTACGAATCTGGTTTGCTGCAAAGACTACTGCAAAATGGCAGGATATTTATGAAGCCTCAGAACATCATACAAACCAAGCAGCCAATCAGGACTCAAGGAAGTAATGGCATGAATATAATAGAATTTCCAAATAAAGCTATTTGATCATGCAAAGGATATAAAATATGGTGATGGAAGTGCCATAGACACCCATGCACCCTGTAGATAAGGTGCTGTAAAGACTTGCACTAAACTTGCAGTGATTGAAAAAACGGCGGAAAGGAAGGGGTTAACATTAATTTCTCCGAAAGGTGTTTTTGCATTTAAAATACAAAGCATCGTCGATTGTTGTGACAATTGACAAGGAGAATTTTAAGAAGAGCAGCTGCCAAGAATGAATGATGAAAACCCAAAGATACGAATCCCAACCCCTCCTTCTCCGGGTCCCTCGCCTTCACCCACCCTCCCCCCTCACAAAGTGGCCAGTAAAAGATAATGATGATAAGGCTGCTGCTATGTTGGCCGGGTTCCAATTATATCAAGGCAAAAAATGGGTTTTTCTTCTTCTTTTTTTTTTTTGGCTTTTTTTTTTGCACAAGAAATTAATGTGCAAGATTATTTTGGACATCAGTTTGCACAGAGTGGTGTGTGGGGTGGGTGGGGGTTGAGAAAAAGGAAACAAACATGGCGGACAGAAATAGAGAAGAAAAATAGATGGGGGGTGGGTGATGGGGGCTTGGAGAGTTGGGGGGGTAGAGAAAATATTGAGAGCCAAGTGTGAGATGGAAAAGGAAGTTGAGTTGGGAGAGAAAGAAACTGGTAGTGAATGGAGTGTGGGAGGGAAAAGGAAAGAGAAAGAGGGAATAGCGAGAGTGGGAGGGAAAGAGAAGAGTGGGAGGGAAATTGAGAATGAGAGGGAGGGGGAATTGAGAGTGAAAGAGAGGGGGGAGGGAGGGAAATTGAGAGTGAAAGTGGGAGGAAATATGAATTGAAAGAGGATGGGAAGGGAGAGTGGGATGGGGGAAAGAAATTGAGAGAAGGGCGGGGGGAATGAAGGGGTTGGAGGGAAAGAGAAATTGAGGAAGAGTGGGAAGAAAAAATGAGTGGGAGGAAAAAAGAAATAGAGAGAGGGAGGTTTGTAAGAGGGAAGGAGAAATCAAGAGTGAAGTGGAGAAAGGGAAAAATTGAGAATGAAAGAAAAGAGAAAGAAGGAAGGAGAAGGAAGATAAGTAACACGAGATAATCAGGATTTACATTTTTGCATTTCATCTTCGATGATTTGGACAGTTTCATTTTTTCTACCAGAGGGTGTGGCAAGATGATAATGGTTGTACAATTAAGGAACACGAGTATTAATATATAGATACAAATAATTAACAGTTACATATTAAGTATTCCTAATACAAGAGAAACTAAAAGAAAAAAGAAGGAAAGAAAGAGAAACTAAAGAAAAAAGAAAGGAAGACAAAGAAGGAAAGAAAGAGAAATTGAAAGAAAAAAGAAAGGAAAGAGAAGGAAAGAAAAAGAAGGAAAGAAGAGAAATTGAAAGAAAAAAAAGGAAAGAAAGAGAAATTGAAAGAAAAAGAAAGGAAAAAGAAAAAAGAAAGGAAAGAGAAGGAAAGAAAAAGAAGGAAAGAAAGAGAAATTGAAAGAAAAAAGAAAGGAAAGAGAAGGAAAGAAAAGAAGGAAAGAAAGAGAAATTGAAAGAAAAAGAAAGGAAAAGAAGAAAGAAGGAAAGAAAGAGAAATTGAAAGAAAAAAGAAAGGAAAAAGAAAGAAGAGAAATTGAAAGAAAAAAGAAGGAAAGAAAGAGAAATTGAAAGAAAAAGAAGGAAAGAAAGAGAAATTGAAAGAAAAAGAAGGAAAGAAGAGAAATTGAAGAAAAAAAGAAAGGAAAGAGAAGGAAAGAAAAAGAAGGAAAGAAAGAGAAATTGAAAGAAAAAAGAAAAAAGAAAGGAAAGAGAAGAAAAAAGAAGGAAAGAAAGAGAAATTGAAAGAAAAAAGAAAAGAAAGAGAAATTGAAAGAAAAGAAGGAAAGAAAGAGAAATTGAAAGAAAAAAGAAGGAAAGAAAGAGAAATTGAAAGAAAAAAGAAGGAAAGAGAAAGAAAGAAAAAGAAGGAAAGAAAGAGAAATTGAAAGAAAAAAGAAAAAAAGAAGAAGGAAAGAGAAGGAAAGAAAAAGAAAAAAAGAAAGGAAAGAAAGAGAAATTGAAAGAAAAAAGAAAGGAAAGAAAGAGAAATTGAAAGAAAAAAGAAAAAAAAAAAAAGAAAGGAAAGAGAAGGAAAGAAAAGAAGGAAGAAAAGAAATTGAAAGAAAAAAGAAAGGAAAGAGAAGGAAAGAAAAAGAAGGAAAGAAAGAGAAATTGAAAGAAAAAAGAAAGGAAAGAAAGAGAAATTGAAAGAAAAAAGAAAGGAAAAGAGAAGAAAAAGAAAGAAAAGAAAAAGAAGGAAAGAAAGAGAAATTGAAAGAAAAGAGTGGAAGGGAAAGTAAAATTGAGAATAAGGAAGAGTAGAAAGAAAAGTGAGAGTGGGAGGGAAGGAAATCAACAGAAGAATGGTGGGAGGAAAATTGAGAATGAAAGGGAGGGTAAAGATGAATTTAGAGAGTGGAGAATGCCAGAGAGAGAGAGAGAAATTAACACACTGAACAGATTGTGAACTGTGCAAAGATACATACATATATGCATGCATATATAGATAAACCATGCAAATAGATACATAGATATGAACTGACTGAGATAGATATATACATACATACATTCTTACTTGTGAGAGAGAAAGAGAGAGAGAGAGAGAAGGGGGAATTGAATAGTGAATGAAATCAACAGAAGAAGAGTGGGAGGAAAAATTAAGAGTGAAAGGGAGAGTAAAGATGAATTTAGAGAGTAGAGAGAGAGAGACAGACAGAGAAAGAGAGAGGGGGTGATTCTAGATTGAATTAAATCAACAGAAGAGTGGGGGGGTGGAATTGAAAGTGAAAGGGAGAGCAAAGATAAATTTAGAGAAGAGAGGGAGAGAGAGGGGGTGAATTCGAGAGAAGAAAAGTGTGGGGGGGGATTAAGAGGAAAAGGCAAGCAATGAGAAATTTATAGAGTAGAGAGACAAACAGACAGTGGGGGGGGGGTTCAAGATTGAATGAGTGGAAGGAAAATTCAGAGTGAAAGGAGATAAAAGATAAATTTAGAGAGAGAGAGAGAGAGAGAGAGAAGAGAGAGAGAGAGAGAGAGAGAGAGAGAGAAAGAGAGGCAGAGAGAGAGAGAGAAGAAAGAGGAGGGGAGAGAGAGAGAGAGAGAAAGAGAGGGAGAGAGAGAAAGAAAAGAGAGGGGCAGAGAGAGAGAAAGAAAGAGAGTGGCAGAGAGAGAGAGAGAAGAGAGGGACAGAGAGAGAGAGAGAAAGAGAGAAGCAGAGAAAGAAGAGAGAAGCAGAGAGAGAAAGAAAGAGACAAGCAGAGAGAGAAAGAAGAGAGAAGCAGAGAAAGAAAGAGAGAAGCAGAGAGAGAAAGAAAGAGAAGCAGAGAGAGAAGAAGAGAGAAGCAGAGAGAGAGAAAGAGAGAAGTAGAGAGAGAGAAAGAGAGAAGCAGAGAGAGAGAGAGAGAGAGAGAGAAAGAGAGAAGCAGAGAGAGAGAGAGAGCAAGCGGGGTGGGTGGGGGTGAGAGCGAATGAAATCTACATAATCTAAAGATAAATTTATTGACAAATCAATGACAAGAAGAAAAAATATATCTCATGAATAAAAAATTATACAAAGAGAAAATATGAATATATTTGTATATCAACATCAATATGGGTCATTTCTTTCTTTTTTTTTTGAATAGATAATCATTCATGTCAATCTTATTAAAAAACTGATGTTCTGTCACACCTATGGGGGGTGGGTATATGGGGGGGACAGGGGATTTGTGTTGTGGGGTGAAGGAAAAAAGGGAGAAAAAATCAGAATAGGGAAGTGAAAATAGATTGAAGGAAAGAATGATAAAATAAGAGAATGAAAATTAAAAGTAATAATAGACTGAAGGAAAGAAAGAATGAAAAAGAAAGAGAGGAATGAAAAAATAAGGAATGAAAAATAGAGGTGATAGTAGATTGAAGGAAAAAAATGAGTGGAATGAAAAAATAAGGAAATGAAAAATAAAGGTAATAGTAGACTGAAGGAAAAAAAGAATGAAAAGAGAGGAATGAAAAAATAAGGAATGAAAAATAGAAGTGATAGTAGATTGAAGGAAAAAAATGAGTGGAATGAAAAAAATAAGAAAATGAAAAAAAAAGATAATTGTAGACTGAAGGAAAGAAAGAATGAAATGAATGAAAAGGTGGAATGAAAAAATAAGGGAATGAAAAAGAGAAGTGATAGTAGATTGAAAGAAAGAAAAGAATGAGATTAGAGAATATAAAGAAGGTGGTAGTAAATTGAAAGAAAGCAAGAAAGAATGAAAAGCAACAAGAAAAGAAAAGAAAGAAAGAAAAAATCAATCAAAGAAAAATTAAATAAGAAGGTGATAGTTGGTTGAAAGAATTAAAGAAAGAATGAAAAAAAGAAAAAACGAAAGAATGAAAAAGAATGAAAGAAAGAAATTAAATAAGGAAATAAGAAAAAAATGTGGTAGTTGGTTAAAAGAAAGAATGAATGAGTGAATAAAAGAAAATAAGAAAGAATGAAATATGGAAATAGTTGAACGAAAAATAAAAGAAGAAGAAAAAGTCAAAAAGAAATTATTTCTAAATGAAGACATGAGAAATAGAAGAAGAAACCAGAATGAATATTTAGAATGTGAAGAAGAAGAGGAAGAAGAGAGAAAAAGGATGGAGAAGAAGAAGAAGTTAAAAAGAAAATATTTTTGAAGGAAGAGATGAGAAGAAAAAGGAGCCAGAATGAATATAAGAAGAAGAGAGAAAAAGAAGAAGAAGAGAGAAAAGAGAGAAGAAGAAGAAAGAAGAACAAGAACAAGCAGAAGAATTTAAAAAATGTATTTTTGAAGGAAGAGATAAGAAAAAGAAGGTGCCAGAATGATTATTGAAAGATATATATATATATATATATATATATATATATATATATATATGAGAAAAAATGAGTAAAGAAAAGAAATGTAGATGGATAAAAATGAATGAAAAATACATTTCTTTTCTTTACTCATTTTCTTTAAAATGAATGAAAAATACATTTCTTTTCTTTACTCATTTTCTTTAAAATGAATGAAAAATACATTTTTTCTTTACTCATTTTTCCTCATATTGTCGGATTCAGTTCTTATTCCTTTTTTACACACACACACATATATATATATATATATATATATATATATATATATACAGAGAGAGAGAGAGAGAGAGAATGAATTTGTATTTTGAAAGTGTTAATATGAAATGTTTCTTTAAATCTTTTATGATTTTGTGACTGTCTGCTTCAGAAATTTTGATTCACTTGTTTTTTTTAACTGGTGTCACACAATGATTTACAGCACTTTTATTTTAATGAGAAATCATTGCAAAAACATCTTACTCATAAGAAGACAGACACACACACAGAGAGGGGGGGTGAGAGAGAGAGAAAAAGGGGAGAGAGAGAGAGAGAGAGAGAGAATAGAAAAACTGTAGAAAAAAAAGATTAATAAACAAAAATAAAAAAATAAATAAAAATATTTCTTCAAATATCATAAGAAAATTAATAATACCAGACCAGCTGACGTTTGTTTACCAATCTCAGATGGTTTGAATAATAAAAAAGATAATGTATATATATATATATATATATATATATATATATATATATACACACACACACACATACATACATATATTTGCACACACACACACACACACACATATATTTGCATACACACACACACATGCATATATTGCATACACACACACATGCATGCATATATATTTGCATACATACACACGCATGCATGCATATATATATATATATATATATATATATATATAACCTTTTACAAGGTGTTTTAATATCTAAAAATATATATATATATAGTTATTTATAAGTTGCTTAGATGTGGCACAAAGCTGAATCTAAGGGGCACCCAGTGAGGTTTGAACTCACTAGTCATGGTTTGCCAGTCTACTTGCTAACCATTTCCCAACCTGAGGTGCCATATGAAGTAGATAAAAGGAAAAGTGAGCAAGAAATGAACAACTCAAAACAAATCAAGGGTTGAAATAATTTTGTCCGTATGTTTTGTCTGAAGATGTCCGCTTAATATGGACGAAATTATTTCAACCCTTGATTTGTTTTGAGTTGTTCATTTCTTGCTCACTTTTCCTTTTATCTACCTCATAAGTCGGATTCTAAACCCATCCATCCTATCTTCATATATATATATATATATATATATATATAAGAAATTCTGTCTGTATGTTAGTTTATACATGACCGAGTACACGTTCTTTTATAAAGTGAAATTGATGGAGACCAGTGGAGATAAAACCTAAAACAAGAAAAATGCTAAATACTCGCACTATGTAGAAAAAGGGATATTATAAAAAGACTCTTCATTAAATTCAAAACAATCAATGAATCTCCAATTTTCCAATTCAAATTATTCATTCCATACACCACGACAAATCTATACACAGCAAAATAGAGTGATAAGACAAATAAAAAGAGTAAAAGATTACAGGGAGAGATTATAGAAATTAAGATTAACTATATCATTTGAAAGAAGAGTGACAAAACAAATAAAAAGAGTGAAAGATTACAGGGAGAGATTATAGAAATTAGGATTACTACTTTACTAGAAAGAAGAGTGACAAAGCAAATAAAAAGAGTAAAAGATTACAGGGAGAGATTATAGAAATTAGGATGAACTATTTTACTAGAAAGAAGAGTGACAAAACAAATAAAGAGTGAAAGATTACAGGGAGAGATTATAGAAATTAGGATTACTGCTTTACTAGAAAGATGAGTGACGAAAAAAGAATAAAAGATTACAGTTACAGCGAGAGTTAGTAGAAATTAGAATTAACTATTTTACTGGAAAGAAAAACGAGAGGTGACCTAATTGAAATTTTCAAAATAATTAATGGAATTTCTAATTACAGTAGACATTTTTTTTTTTTTTTTTTACTATTTCTCCTCAAAATGGAAATTTGCTGTCATGGCAGATTTCAAAAACTAAATCTATTAACCAATTGGATTGGTTGCTGATAGAGAAATATATTCTTGGAACAAATTGCCAAATCAGATCGTAAACAGAAATAGTGTAAAAAAAATTGTGAATTGGATGATTCCAGAAATAATGATAAGGAAAGAAAATTAAGAGGCATTTTTGGGAAATATTAGATGAATTACTTAACAAAAATCTGATCTATAGATAGATATTGTATTAATATTGTACTAGCAGGACCTTTGGATATACCACAGTATGATAATTTAATTATTACAACATTTTATATGCTTACTTAAGAGCTTTTAAGGGCCGGGTAGCTCAGTGAGTAGAGCGTTGGGCTAGAAACCACAAGGTTCCTAGTTCGATACCGGTCCTCGCCAACTCAGCGTATGAGTAGCACAAGGATCTGTGCAGTAAAGTAAGAAGCTAATGGTAGGTGTTGCACTCCACTTCAGACGCCAAAACAATCTCCTTGGTCTAGCGCAATTGAAAAGGGGATAGACTCCCTCGCTGACTGGCTGATACCGACTATATATATATATATAAGAAGTTTTCCTTCTTTTAGACTGGTTAGCTAACCAAAAGCCCAGTCTATCCTATTATTTACTCGTAGCTGGAGAAAAATAGTCAGATTCATACCTTTTCCAAAAGTATTAGCGCTATATGAAATACAACCAGCTTCGTCCAGGATTTGAACTTATGTTGCTGTGTCCATTATACCACTTGCCTCCATGAATAAATTATTTAGTAGAAACCACAAATACCATATAAGTAAAAGACTTCATACTAAAATCTAGTGCTTCTTACAAATACACCTGCCCAAGCTGAATCACTACTACATAGCCTAGAGAAGTCGGCAAGAGGCATCGGTCTCTATGTGAACTCAGATAAAGCAGATGGTTGGTTGTTTGGATTTTACGGCATGTCAACCTTTGTTGGGTTATTTTATGCTGAAGACATTTTTTTTCTATTCATTCTTGACAGGTATTCAAATTTTTTTATTTTTCCTTTTTAACTCAATTTTTTTTCAAACACATTTTTTTTTCTATTCAAACCTTAGATGGGATCCTAACAGATACTACCACTCTGGGTCAGAGTGGACCTGTCAGTAATGGTGATGAAGGGTACTCCACAGTCCCCAGGGCTCCAAAATTGGAACTCCACC
>CM042182.1:38870502-38880502 GCA_023376005.1 Doryteuthis pealeii | reverse complement strand
TTCTTTGTTGTAAGGGAAGATATTTGCCTACCAAGATAGCGGGACCACAACTGTAGCATTGTACCAATATTCTTTCAAGTGAGACCAGTCAGTGGAAGAGTGTAATTGGACTCCAATGACATAAATTAACTTATGGTCAAGTCACATTGAAAGTAGCAGTTCCCACGAGATCACCGAAGTTAAGCAGCAATGAGCCTGTTTAGTAATTAGATAGATGACTATTTAACGAACAGCAGGTACTGTAAGAAACTGAATATCAAAATGACTTGATATTGGCATCAGATAACCCTAAAAGTGTTGATATGCCATAAAACAACCAACTTTGATAAACATATATATATATATATATATATATATATATATTAATCTTATACATATCTGTGTGTATGCATACATATAATCATGTGGGTATACATATGTGTATATTATATACAGGAGTGCAACAATATATATATATATATATATATATATATATGGACTAATCCACGAATTCCACCCAAATATTAAAAAGTTGGCCAGAAAACTTGAAAAAAATCACAAATAAAATAGTTAAACAGGAGATGTGTCTTTTGTTTGATTCAACATGCATAAATGAAAAAATGCTGCCCAAATACACACACACACACACACACATATATATATATATATATATACATATCTGAATTTAACATTTTTGAAAAAACAAATGATGTTTATAATTGCTGACAGAAATCTGTTTCGACCACTTTAATAGATCGGTCATCATCAAGAGCAACATATGAGAGAAAGACGGGAATGAACAACCGTTAGAAGAAAGGGTACAAACAAAACGCTATTATTCATTCCCGTCTTTCTCTCATATGTTGCTCTTGATGATGACCGATCTATTAAAGCGGTCGAAACGGATTTCTGTCAGCAATTATAAACATCATTTGTTTTTTCAAAAATATTAAATTCAGATATGTATATATATATATATATATATATATATATATGTGTGTGTGTGTGTGTGTTTGGGCAGCATTTTTTCATTCATTCATGTTAAACAGATTTCTGTCAGCAATTATAAACATCATTTGTTTTTTCAAAAATGTTAAATTCATACTGTCAGATTAATTTCCATCTATTTTTCATATATATATCTATATATTGTTGTAATTATGTACAACTACAACAATATATATATATCATACATATATGCTAAGATACTACAACATCCAATGACATAAAAGGAACAAAAAAAACAAAAAAGCCAGGTCCACAACTTTAGCATTGTACCAATATTCTTTCAAGTGAGGCCAGTCGGTGGAAGAGTGTAATATACATATATATATATACATACTAGCAAATATATGCACCCTCCGGGTGCAAGTATTTGAATTTTAATGTAATGAAATATGTTAAATTTGAAATACTTTTGAAACTAAATAAAAATCCAAATAAAATGATTTGAAACAGAGGGGGTATAATCGAAGAATAGAACAACTTTGAAACTAAGTCTTCCATCATTTTTCATCACTCCCTCCTTTTATTGCTGAATTTTCCTAATTTAACTATTTAGTTAAATTAGGAAGTAAAGAATAAAATTACTGTTATTTCTTTATATTAAAGGATTTCTTTTAAGATTTATCCCAGAGTTTTTTGCTCATATTCATTAAGAAAAAAACAAACAATTAGAATCAATAATACCAAGCGCATATTTAATAAAATTAAACTTTTAATATCAATATGCAAATTAGCTTTCCTGTTCACACTGTAACCCGCAATTTTGTTGCATATATAAATACAATTGCAT
Source organism: Doryteuthis pealeii (assembly GCA_023376005.1). NCBI lineage: Eukaryota > Metazoa > Mollusca > Cephalopoda > Myopsida > Loliginidae > Doryteuthis > Doryteuthis pealeii. The sequence continues at coordinate 38,878,728 of CM042182.1, read as the reverse complement.
GTTATTAGAATGTAGATAAAGTCAAAAGTATTAATAAGGTATAACAATTTTATCAATAACTGAGGTTTAAATAAAAATAAATTCATAGTGAATGTGACGTCAATAACTAAGGGAATTGTGACTTGAGTAGTGATTTAGTTTCGGCTTCAGACAGACAAACACACAATCTCCATTATAATAAGATATATATATATATATACATATATGTATTCTTCTAATTATATATAACTATAACAAAGGACCCGTTTAGCTCAGTCGGTAGAGTGTTCGACTAGGAATCACAAGGTTCCTGGTTCAATACTGGCCCATGCCAACACAGTGTATGAGTAGCACAGGGATCTGTGTGGTAAAGTGAGGAGCTGACCGTAGGTGTTGTGCTCCACCTCAGATGCTAAAATAATCTTCTTGGTCTAGTGCTATTGAAAAGAGGATAGATTCCCTCGCTGTCTGGCAGCATTAGGCCACCACGACGACTTTACTTTTAATTACTTATAACAATATATATATAATACTTAGTGAATCCAATTCTCCATAATATCGAGCTCATTCATTTATATATTTTTAATGCTTCGTAATAACGCCCAACTTTTAAAAAAACATTAAAAAAATATATACCAGAAGCATACGGAGACCACCTAAAATACAACATATATAATACTTATATATAAGTAAAGTAAGTAAAGTCGTCGGGGCGGCCTAAAGTCATTATCAGCCAGTCAGCGAGGGAGTCTATCCCCTTTTCAATAGCGCTAGACCAAGGAGATTATTTTAGCGTCTGAGGTGGAGCGCCACACCTACCATCAGCTCCTTACTTTACCGCACAGATCCCTGCGCTACTCATAACGCTGAGTTGGCGAGGACCGGTATCGAACTAGGAACCTTGTGGTTTCTAGCCGAACGCTCTACCAACTGAGCTAACCCGGCATAATTACATATACCTACAACAATATATACATATATATGCTAAGATACTACAACATCCAATGACATAAAAGGAACAAAAAAAAAAAGCCAGGTCCAAAACTTTAGCATTGTACCAATATTCTTTCAAGTGAGGCCAGTCGGTGGAAGAAGAGTTCAACTGGGACAACAACGAGTTGACATTATTCCAAATAACGTAGACATAGAGCCGAACGCTCTACCGACTGAGCTAACCCGGCATAATTACATATACCTACAACAATATATACATATATATGCTAAGATGCTACAACATCCAATGACATAAAAAGGAACAAAAAATAAAAAGCCAGGTCCAAAACTTTAGCATTGTACCAATATTCTTTCAAGTGAGGCCAGTCGGTGGAAGAAGAGTTCAACTGGGACAACAACGAGTTGACATTATTCCAAATAACGTAGACATAGAGCCGAACGCTCTACCGACTGAGCTAACCCGGCATAATTACATATACCTACAACAATATATATCATACATATATGCTAAGATGCTACAACATCCAATGACATAAAAGGAACAAAAAAAAAAAAAAGCCAGGTCCAAAACTTTAGCATTGTACCAATATTCTTTCAAGTGAGGCCAGTCGGTGGAAGAAGAGTTCAACTGGGACAACAACGAGTTGACATTATTCCAAATAACGTAGACATAAAAAAAAAACACCAACATAAATGTAGACCATAGAAGCTGAGACGTTAAAAACAAGAGAATCGTCTCTCGTAATAGTAGAACAATGGAGATAATGTACGTTCAATAAAAACTGACTAACAACAGAGAAGCTCGATGGGAAATAACGTATATGAAGCGAGTGGCGGGCGAATCAATAATCCTACCGAGAGTAAAGTACATAGAGAATGGTCAAGTACACATTGTAAAACAGCGTATGATGTGTGCTCGAAAAATACCGAGACTAGTCATAAGCAAAATGCGACCCACAGTGTTTTCTGAGTACCCCAGAAAAATTTCACAAGGAAAATAATATTTATCAAAATTTACAGTGAGTCTAAATTCAAAGTTTTCCTTCTAGACTGGTTGCCATACCAAGGTTAAAGAGCCCAATCTGTCCTACTATTTACCCATAGCTGGAGGGAGAATAGTTAGATTCGCTCCTTTCCCAAGGGTATTAGCACTATGTGAAATACTATAGGTTTGAATTCAGAGTTTTCCTTCTCCTAGGCTGGTTGCCATACCAAGGTTAAAGAGCCCAGTCTTTCTATAGCTGGAACGAAAAGTACTTAGACTGAAGCCTTAGATTGGTCATAGGCAAACTACGACCCACAATGTTTTCAGTGTTCCCCAGCCAAATTTCACAAGGAAAATAACATTTATTAGAATTTACAGTGAGTCTAAATTCAGAGTTTTCCTTCTAGACTGAATTTTGAATAGAGTTTTCTTTCTCCTAGACCGGTTGCCTACCAAGGTTAAAGAGCCCAGTCTGTTCAACTATTTATCCATAGCTGGATCAAAAAGTACTGGGACTGAAGCTTTAGATTGGTCATAGGCAAACTGCGACCCACACTGTTTTCAGTGTGCCCCATCCAAAATTCAAAGAAAATAACATTTATTAAAATTTACGGAGTCTGAATTCAGAGTTTTCCTTCTAGACTGAATTTAGAATAGAAAAGCGGGGAGCCCATTTCCTTTAATGAATTTGATGATTTTACTTACTTAGGGTACAAACTTGCTGACATTGAATTTTTTACTCCCACCCCTCAGGCAATATGTTTTAAAAATCTATTTTTACATCGCCCGGAGGACGTTTTTTATTTTGTACTAGTACATTTAATAATTAATAATAAAGTTTGTTTTTTTTTAATTTTTTTTTTTTTAATCCAAGGTTTTTTTTTAAAGTGTAATTTTTTAAAAGTCAAAATCCCCCCCAACGGGTGTCCCTGCTAGTTTTTTTTATTTAATAATATCTAATAAAGTTCATTTTGTTTTCGGAAGATGCCCAAGGTGTCAGAATGAATAATTAAATAAATTTTTTTTTTTCTTAAAATAAAGAAGAAAAAATTTCCCCGACCAATGCCGGGTATCCCTGCTAGTATATACATTTAATAATAATAGTTTTTGTTTCATCCAAGGTTTTTGAACTTAACAAGCAAAATGTAATCATGTTTTTTTGGTTTTTTCTTTAAACAAAGAAGTAAACTTTCTCCCAACCAATGCCGGATATCACCTGCTAGTATATATATATTTTGATAGTATTTAATGAATAAACTTGTTTTTTGTTTTTTTTATTTGATTGGAGGCATCTAAGATTTTTGGATTTTACAAGCAGAATGTAATCATTTCTTTTTTTTTTCTTCTTAAAACAATGAAGTAAACTTTCTCCCAACCAATGTCGGATATCACCTGCTAGTATATATATTTGATAATAATTAATAAACTTGTTTTTTGTTGTTGTTTTTTTTTGTTTGTTTGGATTTTACAGAGAGTAATCATTTTTTTTTCTTAAAACAATGAAGTAAAATTTTCCCCAACCAATGCTGAGTATCCCTGCTAGTATATATAAATATATAATAAAGATGAGTGTGTGTTTTTTTGTTAGTTTGTTTGGGGTTTTTTGGTGTTTTTAAATTTTCTCCCAACCAATCCCGAGTATCCCTGCTAGTATATATATATCTAATAATAAAGTTACTTTTTTTTGTTTTGTTTTTATTTGATTGGAGGCATCTAAGATTTTTGGATTTTACAAGCAGAATGTAATCATTTCTTTTTTTCTTTTCTTTTTTTTCTTCTTAAAACAATGAAGTAAACTTTCTCCCAACCAATGTCGGGTATCGCTGCTAGTATATATATTTGATAGTATTTAATGAATAAACTTGTTTTTTGTTTTTTTATTTGATTGGAGGCATCTAAGATTTTTGGATTTTACAAGCAGAATGTAATCATTTATTTTTTCTTAAAGCAATGAAATGAAGTAAACTTTCCCCAACCAGTGCCGAGTATCCCTGCCAGTATATATATATTATATATATATATATATATATATATATATATATATATTAATATTAAATTGATAAAGTTTTGTTTTTGTATTTGATGCGAGGCATCCAAGATTTTTGGACTTTACAAGCAGAATGTAATAATTTATTTTTTCTTAAGGCAATAAAATAAACTTTTCCCCAATCAATGCAGAGTATCCCTGCTAGTATATATATATATATATATATATATATATATATATATATGATAATTGATAAAGTTTTTGTTTGTTTTTGTATTTGGTGCGAGGCATCCAAGATTTTTGGATTTTACAAGCAGAATGTAATAATTTATTTTTTCTTAAAGCAATGAAATAAACTTTTTTCCCAACCAATATCGGGTATCCCAGCTAGTAGATATATATATATATATGCATCTATATATTTAAATTAAAAAAAAAAAAAAAAGGCAGAGTGAATCACTAAGTGTGAAATTAGCAGATAATAAAAATCAGCAGCATAACCAGTCTATGCAAACAGCAATAAAGTACATTTGACCGAATGAATAGTATTTGCAGACAAAACAGCTCGGCCTCTTTTTTGCTTTTTTTTCTATGTGCGCGCAGATTGCGGGGTAATGATTTAAAATTGCATAAAATACAAATTTACAAAGATTTTTTCATTATCAAGACATGAATGTAGGCCACGAATTTATCGAGAGTTAAATTAATTTTTAAGCCAACTTGCTCACCAAGCAACTGAGAGGGAGAAGGAGGGAGAGGCGGAGGACTGAAACGGTGTGTGAGTGAGGGGTGAGGCCGAACGAGGAGAGAGACGATGCCCTCAATGGTGGAAGCTAAATAACTGTCATTTTCTGTGTCAGCTCCTCACATTTAACAAATATTTCCTGTCACTCGAGGCAGTGGCACAATTGTTTGACTCATCTTATTATAATGGAGATTCGGCGTCTGTATCTCTCTGTCTGCAACCAAAACTATGTCACCACCAATGTCACAATTCCTTTTGTTATTTATGTCTGATCTGTTCATCAATTATCAATAAAAATTATTTTGGCTGACTTCTGATTTAGGTAGGAAAATTAAAACGGAAAGTTTTTTGGTGGTACCCAATGACAGTTTAACTACAGTCTATGAATTAATATTTTGCAAATTGGGTTACGGTTTTAGGGGATTAAGGTTGTTTTTAATTACGTATTGCTTTAAAAAAAATAAACAACACAAAACCCAAATTATTATACATTTAATTAACCATTGAAATTAATTATTGAATCTCTTATTGAGACAGTTGTTTGTGTTAGTATTGCAATCTATAATTTCAATTAAACTTAGTTTAAAAAAATATTTTTCAACATTAAATGTATAGTAATTTGGGTTTTTGTTGTTTATTTTTTAAGCAATACATAATTAAAAACAACCTTAATCCCCTAAAACCGTAACCCAATTTGCAAAATGTTAATTCATAGACTGTAGTTAAACTGTCATTGGGTAGCACCAAAAAACTTTCTGTTTTAATTTTCCGACCTAAATCAGAAGTCAGCCATTATTTTACCTTATTATAATGAAGATTGTGTTTCTGTTTCTCTGTCTGCAACCAAAACTATGTCACCACCAATGTCACAATTCCCTTTGTTATTTATGTCTGATCCGATCCTCAATTATCAATAAAATTATTTTACCTTATCATAATGGAGATTGTATGTCTGTCTGTCTCTGTTTGCAACCACAAATGTCACAATTCCCTTTGATATTTATGTCACATTTTCTGAATTTATTTTCGATCTAATCCTCAATTATTAATAAAATTATATATCAATAATCCTGTTGGTTCGTTACCATTGTCACAATTCCCTTAGTTATTTATGTCAAATTGTATTATCTTATAACGAAGATTGTATGCCTGGCTCTCGGTAACCAAAACTACGTCACCACCAATGTCACAATTCCATTAGCGATTTATGTCACTTTTTCTGATTTTATATTTGATCTGATCCTTAATTTATAAATAAAGTTGGTTTATATCAATTAATACTGTTGGTTTAAAACCTGGCCACTGTGCAAAATCGTATCCAAGACAGTTGGTATTTATAGAAATCAAGAATAGTCCATTCATGCATTTGGGTGATTCCATTCCCTGAGTTCTGATTGGCTGCTTGGTTTCTATGATATTGTGGGGTTTTATTAATACTCTGTCAGTCTGCAGTAGAATTGCAACAGGATGGGATTGTATTGAGTTACAACCGCTTGTTGCTGTGTCTTACCAATTCGACGGTAATTGGAACTTAATTTGATCATTCTTCAAGGTAGAGCAGCTACTTATACATTGAGGTGGCAAGAGCCGGTATTTGAACCCAGAACCTTGTGGTTCCGAGCCAGATGCTCTACCGACTGAGCTAAACCAGCCATCTCCTTATTCTACCTAACTTTAAACCTGGCCACTATGCAAAATCATAGCAATCCACAACACCAGCAGTGCATAGCAGCTGGGGGTCTGCTTCAAAATGGAGCATGCGTCGTTGGTTCTAAAAATTTTTTTCCGGTGATCTAGATCTCTCCAAGACAATCTTCGTTGTCGTCGTCGTGCTCGTGAAATGTCACTTGACAATGAAGGATTGGATAATGATAAAAACTCATTAATCAAACAAGATTCAACTGTTGTGGTCTCATTTTGAGCCGTTATAATTAAGTGTCTCCCAAATGCATCGAAAATAATTATTCATGCTAATGGCATTTTTATGGCAAAGATATTAACTCTTTACCTGACTGTTAGTATGAAAGAGGAGGTCTAACCAAAATTTCTGCTTAAATATTTCCTATCAATGGAGGAAGTGGCACAATTGTTTGACTCATCTTATTATAATAAAGATTGTGTGTCTGTCTGTCTGTCTGTCTCTAACTGAAACTTTCACCACCAATGTCACAATTCCCTTAGTTATTAATGTCAGATTCTCTATGATTTTTTTTCTAATCCTCAATTCCTTCCAATAGAGGCAGTGCTATAATTATGTGACAGATCTTATTATAATGAAAATTGTTCATCTGTCTCTAAACAAAACTAGTTCACTACCAATGTCACAATTCCCTTAGTTATTTATATCACATTAAATATTTCCTGTCAATAGAGACGGTGGCACAATTATTTGATTCATCTTATTATAATTAAGATTCAGTGTCTGTGTCTCTCTGTCTGCAACCAAAACTATGTCACCACCAATGCCACAATTCCCTTTGTTGTGGTCTCATTTTGAGCCGTTATAATTAAGTGTCTCCAAATGCATCAAAAATAATTATTCATGCTAATGGCATTTTTATGGCAAAGATATTAACTCTTTACCTGACTGTTAGTATGAAAGAGGAGGTCTAACCAAAAATTCTGCTTAAATATTTCCTATCAATGGAGGAGTGGCACAATTGTTTGACTCATCTTATTATAATAAAGATTGTGTGGCTGTCTGTCTCTAACTGAAACTTTCACCACCGATGTCACAATTCCCTTAGTTATTAATGTCAGATTCTCTATGATTTTATTTTTTATCTAATCCTCAATTCCTTCAACTAGAGGCAGTGGCATAATTGTATGACACATCTTATTATGATGGAGATTCAGTGTCTGTGTCTCTCTGTCTGCAACCAAAACTATGTCACCGCCAATGCCACAATTCCCTTAATTATTTATGTAACATTCCCTATGATTTTAACAAATATTTCCTGTCACTACAGGCTGTAACAATTGTTTGATCCATCTTATTATAATGAAGATTGTGTGTCTGTCTTTCTGTCTTCAACCAAAACTATGTCACTGCCAATGTCACAATTCCCTTAGTTTTTATGTCACATTCTCTATGATTTTAACAAATATTTCCTATCACTTGAGGCTGTAACATAATTGTTTGACTCATCTTATTATAATGGAGATTGTGTGTCAGTCTTTAACCAAAATTATGTCACTACCAATATCACAATTCCCTTAGTTATTTATGGTACATTATCTATAATTCTATTTTTGATCTAGTCCTTGATTGTTAATCAGATTGTTTTATATTGTTAATACTATTGGTCTTATCTACATAAAAATAGCATGTAATTGTATACATATATACTACAAAATGGATTGTGCATATGTCTCTAACCAAAACTATGTCACCACCAATGTCACAATTCCCTTAGTTATTTATGTTTACATTCTCTATGATTTTATTCTCAATCTAATCCTGAATTATCAATGAAACTAGCAGGACCTGTGGATATATCATAGAATGATAATTTAATTATTACAACATTAGGTATGATTATTTGAGAGCTATTGCTAAATAGTTCTATAAGTAAA
>CM042182.1:38840502-38865502 GCA_023376005.1 Doryteuthis pealeii | reverse complement strand
GAAAAAAATGTGAAGAAAGAAATAAAAAGAAAAAAAAAGGAAATAAAAAAATTTATTAGATACAAAAATATTTTTAACAAGAAAAGTCAGTGGAACATTAAATTTAATTTGAATCTCAGACACATTGACATCTCCATGGGTCATGTATGCATCCAACTACTCTCCCTCCAGCTATGGAGAGTAGGGCAGAGTGGGTTCTTTAATTATGACTAGGTAACCAGTCTAGGGGAAGAAACACTCTGAATTTAAAAACCAGTTAAACTCTGCTTTATAAATTAACCTTGTGTCACATCCTGCTGGTGCGGAGGGGTTGGTAAATACATACCCTATTGACCATACTCGAGTCTTTTCCAGCGATACAATTTCAAAGAAGGACATTCTGAATTTAAACCTATTAAACTCTGCTTTATATATATTTACCAACCGCTCCGCATGAGCAGGATGCGACACAAGGTCAATTTCTTAAGCAGAGTTCAGCAGGTTTGAATTCAGAGTTTTCCTTCTCCTAGACCGGTTGCCATACCAAGGTTAAAGAGCACAGTCTGCCCTACTAATTACCCATAGCTGGAGGGAGAGTAGGATTCATACCTTTCCCAAGGATATTAGCACTAAATGAAATGCAATTACCACATCCAGGATTTGAACTCGGGGTGACGAGTCCATTTCCCATGACTTAACCATTACACCATGCGCTTCCTACAACTTTGCTTTATAAATTGACCTTTAGGCACCCCTTTTTGATCTTGATTTATAAGGACATGTTTTTCATTTACACAGGTTGTTTGTTAACAGACCATTTTTAGAGGATTTTTTAAAATTATAAAACTAACCCCTGACCCTGACCCTAGCCCCTAACAAAAAGGGGTGCCTAAAGGTCATATGGTCCAATTGACCTTGTGTCACATCTTGCTCATGCGGAGGGGGGGTGTAAATACATATCCTATTGGCCATACTTGAGTCTTTTCCAGCGATACAATTTCAAAGAAGAACATTCTGAATTTAAGCCTAGTAAAACTCTGCTTTATAAATTGACCAGACCATATGACCTTTAGACACCCCTTTTTGATCTTGATTTATAAGGACATGTTTTTCATTTACACAGGTTGTTTGTTAACAGACCATTTTTAGAGGTTTTTTTTAATTATGAAACTAAAAACTGACTCTAACCCTAACCCCTAACAAAAAGGGGTGCCTAAAGGTCATATGGTCCAATTGACCTTGTGTCACATCCTGCTCATGCGGAGGGGTGTGTAAATACATATCCTATTGGCCATACTTGAGTCTTTTCCAGCGATACAATTTCAAAGAAGGACATTCTGAATTTAAAACTATTAAACTCAGCTTTATAAATTGACCAGACCATATGACCTTTAGGCACCCCTTTTTTATCTTGATTTATAAGGACATGTTTTTCATTTACACCGGTTGTTTGTTAACAGACCATTTTTAGAGGATTTTTTTTAAATTATAAAACTAACCCCTGACCCTAACCGCTAGGGTTAGGGTCAGGGGTTAGTTTTATAATTTTAAAAAATCCTCTAACAAAAAGGGGTGCCTAAAGGTCATATGGTCCAATTGACCTTGTGTCACATCCTGCTCATGCATTAGAGGATTTTTTAAAATTATAAAACTAACCCCTGACCCTAACCCTAGCCCCTAAAAAAAGGGTGCCTAAAGGTCATATGGTCCAATTGACCTTGTGTCACATCCTGCTCGTGCGGAGGGTGTGTAAATACATATCCTATTGGCCATACTTGAGTCTTTTCCAGCGATACAATTTAGAAGAAGGACATTCAAAGATAATCAAACAAACTATTTGATTTTCCGTTATTTTCTAAGCAAGTCAGTCAAATTATCAAAATTTGCATTTAATTTGAATTATAAAACGCAATTATTTGCGGAAAGGCGAATAAAAAAAACAGCAACAAAGACATTCAATCTTATTCTAATTATCCATGTAATTATTATATTCTTAACACTTGCTTTAATTTTCTGACGTCAGATGATCGTTTTCTTCTTTATATCCAAAATACATTTACATTATAGATGTTAAAGGTATTCTTAACAAAGATGACTGAGAAGCAATACACAAACGAGATATTCACCAGAAAAGAATTCATTTAACTAAGTAATCAGCATCAACTATATTCATAGAAGGAGTGGCAAATATAAATTATTAATTTCTATCATATATATATATATATATTAATATATAATTAATATAATATTTAATCTATTTAAAGTTTAAAAGAAAAAGAGAAAAAAGTACTCATAAAAGATATTTTCTTAAAAAAAAAAAAAATTTTTTTTTTTTTTTATCAATACTAATACATAATTTGATATAATCTTTTATTTACTTATTTACTAAAAAAAAAATTTAAATTAGAGAACAAAGGGGAAAAAAAAGAAATAACACCAAAAAAAAAAAAAAAGAAAAAAGAGGGAGAAAGAAAAAGAAAAGAAAAAGGGAAAGCGAAAGAAAAGAAAAAAGCGAAACAAAAGCTAAGTATGTAAATTTTTCTATTGACGGTTTTTATTTATTTATTCATTTTTTATTTTGACATGGCTACACACTGGCAACACACTTGCAACATTTGACCGGAGCCGATATTAGGAATATTTGTTCTCCACAAACTTTTAAAAAAAAAACCAGCAACAAAGACATTCAATCTTATTCTAATTATCCATGTAATTATTGTATTCTTAAAACTTGCTTTAATTTTCTGACGTCAGATGATTGTTTTCTTCTTTATGATATCCAAAATACATTTACATTATAGATGTTAAAGGTATTCTGAACAAAGACGACTGAGAAGCAATACACAAACGAGATATTCACCAGAAAAGAATTCATTTAACTAAGTAATCAGCATCAACTATATTCATAGAAGGAGTGGCAAATATAAATTATTAATTTCTATCATATATACTAGCAAATATATGCACCCTCCGGGTGCAAATATTTAAGTTTAAGTGTAATAAAATATTAGATTAAATCAGAAAGGCTAATGAAACTAATTAAGAATTCAGATAAAAAGATTTGAAACGGAGGGGGTATAATCGGAAAATAGAACAACTTTGAAACTTACTCTTTCATCACTTCCGTTTTTCAATGCTAAATTTTCCTAACTTAACTATTTTGTTAAAAGAGGAAGTAAAGAATAAAATTACAGTTATTTATTCTTGTTAATGAATTTTATTTAAGATTCATTGAAGAGATTTTTACTCATATTCATTAAGATAAAACCAAACAATTAGAAATCAATAATACCAAGCACATTTTTATTAAAATCAGTTTTTTTAATATCAATATGCAAATTAGCATTACGTTTACACTGAAAACTGGTATTTTGTTGTATATATAAATACAATTGCATGTTATTAGTATTTAGATAAGGCCAATAGTATTAATAATGTCAAACAGTTTTATTATTAATTGAGGTTTAAATAGAAATAGAATAATGGAGAATGTGACGTAAATAACTAAGGGAATTGTGACTTGAGTAGTAATATAGTTTCGGTTACAAACAGAAAAATACACAATCTCCATTATAATAAGATATATATATATATATATATATATATATATATATATATATATATAATGGATAAAAGTAACCTACTCGAGTTTCATCGTCTGATTCGTCAGGGTTACATCCGTTGAATTAATCGAGTTTTCAATTAATATCAGTTGGTACAATACATGCCCGTTGAAATGGGTCTTATTTTTATAGGTTCGTCTATAATGTTTATAGTGTATTTATATATACAGGTTAACACACAACACCATTGTTATCATATTATTTTTTTTTCTTTACACCTGCATTGTGATAGCCTTCTAAATCAACCTCCTAACCAATATATACACAATGCTTCAAGCAAATTATAAAACTCTCTTATATATATATATATTATATATATATATATATATATATATATATGATAGAATATCAATATTTATATGTATATATACTAATATATGTAGAATATAGAAAAAAAAGTATTCCAAAACTATGATGCTATCAAACAAAGACCTGTTTTTTGGGGTTTTTTTTTTAATTTATTAATCAAATTTGTGTTAAGAATCTACAATATACCTTACATTGACTAGCAAATATATGCACCCTCTGGGTGCAAGTATTTTAGTTACATTTTATAATAAAATTTGATATTAAATTAGAAAGGCTAATGAAACTGAATAAGAATGTAGATAAAAAGATTTTGAACAGAGGGGGTATGATTGAAAGATAGAACAACTTTGAAACTAACTCTTCCATCATTTTCCGTTACTCCCGTCTTTCATTGGTAAATGTTCCTAATTAAACTGTTTAGTTAAAATAGGAAGTAAAGAATAATATTACAGTTATTTCTTCTTATTAAGGGATTTCTTTTAAGATTTATTGAAGAGATTTTTGCTCATATTCAATAAGATAAAACCAAACAATTAGAAATCAATAATACTAAGCATATATTTATCAAAATCAATTTTTTAAGATCAATATGCAAATTAGCCTTCCCATTCACACTGTAAACCTCTATTTTGTTGTATATATAAATACAATTTCATGTTATTAGTATGTAGATATGATCAACAGTGTAAGTAATGTAAAACAATTTTATTAATAATTGAGGTTTAAATAAAAATAAAATCATGGAGAATGTGACATAAATAACAAAGGGAATTGTGACTTGAGTAGTGATATAGTTTCGGTTACAGACAGACAAACACACAATCTCCATTATAATAAGATTACTTTTTGTTTTCTTTTTTAATTCAAAAGAAAAATTATCTTTAATACATTATAGTATATACATTACACTTCATATTCATTGTTTAAAATTAAAAATACATATATATATTCGATTGGTGCATTATCAATGTGGCTTTTTTTTCAACAAATTTGTTTTAAAAAAAGCCACAAAAAGTACATAATTATGCACCAACTCTCTCTATATATATATATATATATAATCGTGATAAGCAAATTCTGTGAATACCGTGTCTCATCAGCAGGGTATATTCAACCTAATATAGGCCAAAACAGCTGTCCAGTGTTCTGCAATTCGCACATGGTATTGGCTGAATTTGCTTGTTGTAATTATCTAATTATAATTAATTCCTCCCTGTGTTTATATATATATATATATATATATATATTATATATATATATAATCTCAGATCTTCAAAAAGATAACTACTTTAATCTAAATAATAATTGATGATTGTCTTTCTTTTCATTATAGAGAGAAATTTGGAATTGATCGAAATACGATAAATATTCTCTTTGAATAAATTCAGAAAATGACTTGGATAAAAGTCCCCTGTGAATAATTAATTCAAATTAAAAATGAAGAGACAAAATAAAAGACCCTAAAAAAAAAGGGAAAAAAATAAAGGAAACAAAGAAGTAGGTAAAATGAAAGAAAAAAAAAAGAAGAACAAAAAGAAAAACTATAAAATGAAAATCAAGAGAGAATATCGGTTTATTATTTAATAAGGATTTAGAAATCTACAGGAAAATTAATTGGAGTTTATTTTAATTAATATTGAGATTAACAATTCATAAAAATATCCAAGATTGTTGATAGACAGGAGAAGATTGAGAGGGGGGGAGGGTGAGAGAGTGATTGAAAGAGAGAGAGAGAGGGAGAAATGGTGAGAGTGTAAGTGAGAAAGAAATGGTGAGAGTGTAAGTGAGAGAGAAAGGGGGAGAGTGTAAAGGAGAGAGAAAGGGGGAGAGTGTAAAGGAGAGAAAGGGGGAGAGTGAAGGAGAGAGAGAGAGAGAGAAGAGAGAGAGAGAGGAAAGGGTGAGAGTGTAAATGAGAGAGAATGGATGAGAGTGTAAATGAGAGAAGAAATAATGGGTGAGAGTATAAGGAAGAGAGAAAGTATAAGGAAGAGAGAAAGGTATAAGGAAGAGAGAAAGGTATAACGAAGAGAGAAAGGTATAACGAAGAGAGAAAAGGCGTAAGGAAGTAAGAAAAGGTAACAGCACAAGAAAGTGAGAGTGAGAGGATGATATTATTGAATCCTTTTAATACTGTTCCTGAATATCATTTAAACATCTATCTCTATCACATCTAGAAACAATTTTAAATCCATCTCAGTGAAAATACTGTCTTGTAAAAACTCAAATACAGAATATATATATATATATATATAGTGTAAATCAGATAAATTAGGTGAAAGAAAATAAGAGTATAGAGAAAAGAAGAGTTTCAAAAAAAGAGTATCAGAGAAAAAGGAGAGTATGGAGAAAATGAAGAGTATGGAGAGAAAAGAAGAGTATGGAGAAAAAGAAGAGTATCGAGAAAAAGGAGAGTATGGAGAGAAAGGAGAGTATGGGAAAAAAGGAGAGTATGGAAAAAAAGGAGAGTATGGAAAAAAAGGAGAGTATGGAGAAAAGGAGAGTATGGAGAAAAGAAGAGTATCAAGAAAAAAGAGTATGGAGAAAAAAAGGAGAGTATGGAGAAAAAAGGAGAGTATGGAGAAAAAAGGAGAGAGAAAAAAAAGGAGAGTATGGAGAAAAGAAGAGTATCAAGAAAAAGAAGAGTATGGAGAAAAAGGAGAGTATGGAGAGAAAGGAGAGTATGGAGAGAAAAGAGAGTATGGGAAAAAGGAGAGTAAAAAAAAAGGAGAGTATGGAAAAAAAGGAGAGTATGGAGAAAAGAAGAGTATCAAGAAAAAGAAGAGTATGGAGAAAAAAAGGAGAGTATGGAAAAAAGGAGAGTATGGAAAAAAAAGGAGAGTATGGAAAAAAAAGGAGAGTATGAAAAAAAAAGAGAGTATGGAGAAAAGGAGAGTATGGAGAAAGAAGAGTATCAAGAAAAAGAAGAGTATGGAGAAAAAAAGGAGAGTATGGAGAAAAAAGGAGAATAAAAAAGGAGAGTATGGAGAAAAAAGGAGAGTATGGAGAAAAGAAGAGTATCAAAAAAAGAAGAGTATGGAGAAAAAAAGGAGAGTATGGGAAAAAAAGGAGAGTATGGGAAAAGAAGAGTATCAAGAAAAAAAGAGTATGGAGAAAAAGAAGAGTATGGAGAAAAAAGAAGAGTATGGAGAAAAAAAGGAGAGTATGGGAGAAAAGGAGAGTATGGAGAAAAAAAGGAGAGTATGGAGAAAGAAGAGTATCAAGAAAAAGAAGAGTATGGAGAAAAAAGAAGAGTATGGAGAAAAAAGAAGAGTATGGAGAAAAAAAGAGAGTATGGAGAAAAAAGGAGAGTATGGAGAAAAAGGAGAGTATGGAGAAAAAAAGGAGAGTATGGAAAAAAGAAGAGTATCAAGAAAAAGAAGAGTATGGAGAAAAAGAGAGTATAAAGAGAAAAGGCGAGCATCAAAAGCATCAAATATTTCATACCCCACCCCCAAAGAAAAAATACATGAGGGTTTCTATCAATAAAAAAAAAAAAAAATTAAAAAAATAAAAAAGATTAATAAATTTCTTTTTCCCCTTAATCCAGTTCTTTTGTCTTCATCGTGATATTGAATAGAATTGTTAGAATTCTTTTTCTTTTTTCAAAGAATCTCTTCTTTGTTTATGAATAAATCGGATTCAAAATGCAAATCCTACCTTTCACGAGAAATCTGCAAATTCGATATAAAGATATCATATTTCAAATTCTACATCACTTTAAAAATTACGCCGAATTCTAAAACAAACTCTTACAATAGAGATCTGGATTGGTTGTTTTTTTTATGGCATATCAACTGTTTCTGGGTCATTTAAAGCCAAATCAGGTAATTTTGATATCAGGCTGCTTACAGTACCTGCTGTTGCTTAAGTGGTCACCCAATTAAGTATTGAACAGGCTCATCACTGCTTAACTTCGGTGATCTAGTGGGAACTGGTGCTTTCGTCAGGATTTGACGGAAGTTTATTGAACATCATAATTCCTGATGAATCTAATGGCCATGAATTGGGGGTTCGGTTCACAACTTGGTTATAATACCAAAATGATCCCTCACTTTACATCCAGAAACAAATTTCTAAAAACAGCTTATCTAGTTTGGGTTGGTTCATTTGTTGAACAGGTTTTGTTTTATAGCAAATCAACCCTATTCAGGTCAAGAAATGGGGGATCAGTATACAACTTGGTTATAATATCAAAATGATCCCTCACTTTACATCCAGGAACACATTTCTAAAAAAAGCTGAGGTATCTAGTTTGGGTTGGTTTATTTGTTGAACAGGTTGTTTTGTTTTATGGCAAATCAACCCTTCAGGTCAAGAAATGGGGGATCAGTTTACAACTTGGTTATAATACCAAAATGATCCCTCACTTTACATCCAGAAACAAATTTCTAAAAAAAGCTGATCTAGTTTGGGTTGGTTTATTTGTTGAACAGGTTAGTTATGTTGTTTTATGGCATAGCAACCCTTTTCGGGTCATTTAATGCCAAATTAAGTCATTCTAATAAAACCCAGTCTAACAGGAACCACCACTCCAGGTTAGAGTCAACCTGGGAGTAATGTGTATGCCACAATGATTGGTAACAATATTAGGTGAACAATCACTTGCACAATCCATTCTGTCATAACTACTTTACCTCCCTAGACAATAGCAATAAAAAGGTGTTACTCCCATAGCCAACCATGACAGGGTCCAGTCAAGAAAGTAAGGCAAGGAACACTTGGGCCAACGTCTTTTCCACCTATCTTACCTGCCCAAGGCCGTAGCAGTAAGAAGCTGTTACTTCCACTGTCAACCATGACAGTGATCCAATCAATCTTTGGGCTTGAAAATAGACTTGAATCTTGGTGACAGAAGGGATCCATCTCCTAGACTGCACTAAGTGGAGAAGGGTCAGGGGCATACCCCCTGCCCTTGTTCAGCATTGACCAAAGGAACCAGGCCATTTCTCGATATCCCACTATAAAATTTAACTGAGTCATAGGCATTGTCAGATATATCTTATTATAATGGAGATTGTGTGTTTTTCTGGCTGTAACTGAAACTATATTCCGATTCAAGTCACAATTCCCTTTGTTATTTATGTCACATTCTCAAAGATTTTTATTTTATTTAAATTTAAACTTCAATTATTAATAAAAATTGTTTTACATTATTAATACTGTTGGCCTTATCTACATGATAACAACATGCAACTGTATTTATATATACAACAAAATAGCGGTTCACAGTGTGAATGGGAAGGCTAATTTGCATATTGATATTAAGAATTTGATTTTGATAAATATGTGCTTAGTATTATTGATTTCTAATTGTTTGGTTTTATCTTACTAAATATAAGCAAAAATCTCAGGGATAAATCTTAAAAGAAATCGATTAACAAGAAGAAATAACTGTAATATTATTCTTTACTTCCTATCTTAACTAAATAGTTAAATTAGGAAAATTTAACAAAGACAGACGGGAGTAATGTAAAATGATGGAAGAGTTAGTTTCAAAGTTGTTGTATTTTTCTATCTTACCTTTCTATCTTTTTATCGCATTCTTAATATTAAATACTGGCACCCGGAGGGTGCATTTATTAGCTAGTATATATAACAGAGGTCTGGGCATCACAGACTATGACTGGATGGTTTAAGCTGAAATGCTCTTTAAAAATAATGGCTTTTGTCTGCATATTTTATCTTTTATTTAAAAATAAATAATCATGTTTTTTTTTCACTGACAATGATACTACACTTTGATCCTAGGAAGAAGCGCACAGCCATTTGTAAATAGTTTAATTACATTAATCTATATATATATATATATATATATATATATATATATACTAGTAAATGTATGCACCCTCCGGGTGCAAGTATTTAAGTTCTAATGTAATAAAATATCATGTTAAATCAGAAATGCTAATGAAACTGAATAAGAATGCAGATAAAAAGATTAGTAACAAAGGGGGTATTATTGAAATATATAACAGCTTTGAAACTAACTCTTCCATCATTTTCTATTACTCCCGTCTTTCATTGGTAAATTTTCCTAATTTAACTATTTAGTTAAAATAGGAAGTAAACGATAATATTAGAGTTATTTCTTCTTGTTAATAGATTTCTTTTAAATTTTATCTCAGATATTTTTGCTCTTATTCAATAAGATAAAACCAAACAATTAGAAATCAATAATACCAAACACATATTTATTAAAATCACATTTTTAAGATCAATATGCAAATTAGCCTTCCCATTCACACTGTAATCCGCTATTTTGCTGTATATATAAATACAATTGTATGTTATTACTATGTAGATATGGTCAACAGTCTTAATGATGTAAAACAATTTTATTAATAATTGAGGTTTAAATAAAAATAATATCATGGAGAATATGATGTAAATAATTAAGGGAATTGTAACTTGTATAGTAATATAGTTTCGGTTACAGACAGACAAACCCACAATCTCTATTATAATAAGATATATATATATATATATATATATGAGAAGTAAATACACAAGCGATATGTTTATGATATGGCTTTTTTTAGCTAACAATTTTTGGGAGAATATGTGCTTAATTGAATTAATTAACTTTCAAAATTAGGTACGACTTCAATTAAGCACATATTCTCCCAAAATATATATATATATATATATAAATTGAAATGTATTTACAGTGAGCTTGAAATGGTGAAGGAAGAAAAATGAAAACACTGGAATGCATGGACATAATCTTACTGCTTCCTTTTGATTTTTGTACGTCAGGGATGTAGGACGCGTACCTATCAGAATCTCTCTCTCTCTCTATATATATATATATATATATATATATATATATATGGAGGCGCGTGGTCTAACGGTTAGAGTCATAGGAAGTAGACTCGTCAACCAGAGTTCAATTACTAGACAAAGCTGTTTGGGTAAATAACAGGGAAGACTGGGCTCTTTAACCATGTCTAGGTAACCAGTCTAGGAGAAGGAAAAACTCTGAATTCAAATTTAAATCTGTTAAATTCCGCTTAAGAAATTGACCTTGTGCTGCATCCTGCTCGTGTGGAGGGATGGTATATATATATATATATATATATATATATAATGGGCCAGTTTGCTCAGTCGTAGGTATATATATATATATATATATATATATATATATATAATAATGGGCCGGGTTAGCTCAGTCGGTAGAGCGTTCGGCTAGAAACCACAAGGTTCCTAGTTCGATACCAGTCCTCGCCAACTCAGCATATGAGTAGCATAGGGATCTGTGCGGTAAAGTAAGGAGCTGATGGTAGGTGTGGCGCTCCACCTCAGATGCTAAAAATAATCTCCTTGGTCTAGCGCTAGTGAAAAGGGGATAGACTACCTCACTGATTGGCTGATACCGACTTTAGGCCGCCACAACGACTTTACTTACTTCATATATATATATATATATATATATATATATATATATATTCAGATTTAGCACCTTAGAAATTAGTACTGCACTATTCTGATCGGGCATAAAATGGTCGATGACCACCAGAATAATGTCTTTGGCCATAAAAAAGAAATAATCATATGTCACTGCGTACCATAGAGACAAATAAATCTCAATCATTGTGTACTTGAGAGATGTTCTGAATTCCAGACAACTGAAAAATATACAGTTTTTTTTTTCCTGGGGTTGTTTTTTTTTTTACCTTTACATTCGTAAGCAATATATTTCCGAAAAGTCACGGACAGGTAGCCATAAAATTTAGCGTAGCTATTCATAGACCCTTCGAGGAAAATTCTTCTGACTTTTTCAGCATCGACTTTTTTTTATCCTTTTTTTATTACTACCCACAAAAATAAATTCACAAGACTGAAGTGAGGGGGGGGTCATCTCGCAAAATTGGATTTTTAAGTAGACTCCCTGTAGAGCACTGGACCACACACACCACAGTGACAGTGCTATGCCTTCAGTAGAAAGTATGTATTTACCCAACCCCTCTGCCACAGGTAGGATGTGAAACAAGGTCAATTTGTAAGTGGAGTACAGCTGGTTTGAATTCAAGGTTTTTCTTCACATAGATTGGTTGCCTAACCAAGGATAAATGTATTTACCCAACCCCTCCACTACAAGCCTGCCCTGTTGGCTGGGGCATTAGAATGCACCGACTGCACCTCTGCAGAGGGGTAAGACTCCCCCAATGGGGCCACCTGTTGGCCGTGGGTGGCGACCCGTGATGCTTAAGGATAGAACCCAAGTGGCTGATAACACTGATAGACTTTGGAAAGCTTTGTTATTTTTGCTCATCTAATATATAAATCCTACCTTGGAACAAGTTTTCTGCTAGTACATATTTTCAAGAGATATAGTCTGCATATTTTTGTCCTCACCGATAAAGCAGTCCATGATCTTATTGGCACTAATGGTTCTATTAAGCCTATCTACATAAACGAGATCAAAATCTTACCCAGGAGTGGGTTTTCAGCTAGTACATATTTTCAGGAGATACAGTCAGCATATTATGACTCTATTAAGCCTATCTACATAAACGAGATCAAAATCTTACCCAGGAGTGGGTTTTACACTAGTACATATTTTCAGGATATACAGTCAGCATATTATGGCTCGATTAAGCCTATCTGCATAAACAGGCCCAAAATCCTTACCTGGTATGGGTTTTCAGCTAGTACATATTCATAAGATACAGTCAGCATATCATTGTCCCAATCGACAGGGCATTCTATAATTTTATTGGTACCAATGGCTCTTTTAAGCCTATCTACATAAACAAACTGAAAACCCTACCCTGGAATGGGTTTTCAACTAGTACATATATTCAAGAGATACAATCAGCATATTATGGCTCTTTTAAGCCTATCTACATAAACAAGCTCAAAACCCTACCCTGGAGTGGGTTTTTCAACTAGTACATATTTTTAGGAAATAGTGTACCATGGCTCTGTTAAGACTATGTGGATAAACCAACTCAAAATCCCACCCTGGTGTGAGTTTTTAGCTAGTACATATTTTCAGAAAATGCAGTCAGCATATTATTGTCCCAACTGACTGGGCTGTTCATGATCTTATTGGCACCAATGGCTCTATTAAGCCTATCTACATAAACCAATTCAAAATCCCACCCTGGAGTGAGTTTTCAGCTAGTATATATTTTCAGAAGATACAGTCAGCATATCATTGTCCCAATCGACAGCCATTCTATGTTATTGGTACCACAGCTCTTTTAAGCCTATCTACATAAACAAGCTCAAAACCCTACCCTGGAGTGGGTTTTACACTAGTATATATTTTCAGGATATATAGTCAGCATATCATGGCTCTATAAACAGGCTCAAAATCCTTGCCTGGTATGGGTTTTCAGCTAGTACATATTCATAAGATACAGTCAGCATTTCATTGTCCCAATCGACAGGGCATTCTATAATCGTATTGACACCAATGGCTCTTTTAAGCCTATCTATATAAACAAGCTCAAAACCCTACCCTGGAGTGGGTTTTCAACTAGTACATATATTCAAGAGATACAATCAGCATATTATGGCTCTTTTAAGCTTATCTACATAAACAAGCTCAAAACCCTACCCTGGAGTGGGTTTTCAACTAGTACATATTTTTAGGATATAGAATTAGTGTATCATAGTTCTATTAAGACTACATGGATAAATCAACTCAAAATCCCACCCTGGTGTGACTTTTCAGCTAGTACATATTTTCAGAAAATGCAGTCAGCATATTATTGTCCCAACTGACAGGGCTGTTCATGATCTTATTGGCACCAATTGCTCTATTAAGCCTATCTACATAAACCAATTCAAAATCCCACCCTGGAGTGAGTTTTCAGCTAGTATATATTTTCAGGATATACAGTCAGCATATCATTGTCCCAATCGACAGCCATTCTATGTTATTGGTACCACAGCTCTTTTAAGCCTATCTACATAAACAAGCTCAAAAGCCTACCCTGGAGTGGGTTTTCAACTAGTACATATTTTTAGGATATAGAATTAGTGTATCATGGCTCTATTAAGACTACATGGATAAACCAACTCAAAATCCCACCCTGGTGTGACTTTTCAGCTAGTACATATTTTCAGAAAATGCAGTCAGCATATTATTGTCCCAACTGACTGGGCTGTTCATGATCTTATTGGCACCAATGGCTCTATTAAGCCTATCTGCATAAACCAATTCAAAACCCTACCCTGGAGTGGGTTTTACACTAGTATATATTTTCAGGATATACAGTCAGCATATCATGGCTCTATAAACAGGCTCAAAATCCTTGCCTGGTATGGGTTTTCAGCTAGTACATATTCATAAGATACAGTCAGCATTTCATTGTCCCAATCGACAGGGCATTCTATAATCGTATTGACACCAATGGCTCTTTTAAGCCTATCTATATAAACAAGCTCAAAACCCTACCCTGGAGTGGGTTTTCAACTAGTACATATTTTTAGGATATAGAATTAGTGTATCATGGATAAACCAACTCAAAATCCCACCCTGGTGTGAGTTTTCAACTAGTATATATTTTCATAAGATACAGTCAGCATATCATTGTCCCAATCAACAGGGCATTCTATAATTCTATTTGTACCACAGTTCTTTTAAGCTACTCTGCAAAAACAAGCTCAAAACCCTACCCTGGAGTGGGTTTTCCACTAGTACATATTTTCAAATACCGTCTTGTATTTCTTTCGACGTAATGAGTCACGAATGATATTCGTGATTTGTAATAAAATTTTCAATGTTCCATTGTAACTGTTCTGTCTTTTTCTTGTTTTTGTTTCGGTTTTTTTCTCTTTTCTTATTCAAATAATACATAGAAATTGTGTTGTTGTTGTTTTTTTTGTGTTATTTTATGTTGAAGACAATCGAGAGATAGAGATTTACATTATGTGATATAAACTGAGTGTTAGGCAAAAATTGTTCACTTTTCAATGATTGTATTGTCTGAATAATTTACTTTGCAACAATGTCTTATTTAAAACTTGGTCATCCTACCTGATATACAACCATAAATCAAACAAAAGGAAAATAACAAGAAACGAAAGATGTAAAATTAAAGAAATAAAAGACAGAAATAGTGATCAAATCGGTGTATTTTAAATTGGGGAATATAATCATGGTTGAAGATGGTTTATTCTTGAATTCTAATAAAATAAAATTGAAATACTTATAAAAATATAAAAATAAATAAAAAATAAAAATAAATAATAATAATAATAAAAATAATAATAATAATAATATTGCACTTATAAAATATAAATAAATAAAAAATAAAAATAAAAATAAATAATAATAATAATAATAATGATAATAATAATAATACAATTGCACTTATAAAAATATAAAAATAAATAAAAAATAAAAATAAAAATAAATAATAATAATAATAATAATAATAATACAATTGCACTTATAAAAATATAAAAATAAATAAAAAATAAAAATAGATAATAATAATAATAATAATAATAATAATAATGATGATGATGATGATAATAATAATAAAATTGTACTTATAAAATATAAAAATAAATAAAATAATAAAAATAATAATAATAAAATTGAAACATTTATAAAAATAAAAAAGTAAGTTAAAAGAAAAAAGAATGAAAAATAAAAATACAAAAAAAAATAATAAAATTATTCGCTATACTTAGAAGAAATCTTCGAATATATTTGAAGCCTGGACTTAAATCTCGTCAGTTCGGGAGGAGAAAACTTTTCAAAAAAGTTTTAAGGATATTCTATTCTTGTTTTTTTTTTTTTTAAATTATTGACAGTGAAAAAATGATTTGGTTAAATATATTTGAAATTTATTTGATATTTTATTTTATTTTTTGCTTGAAAATATATATTTCAATAATGCTGACAGTTTGTGTAGGAAAAGAGAGAGGGTGGGTGGGAGAGAGAGGGTGGGTGGGAGAGAGATAGAGGGGGAGAGAGAGATAGAGGGTGGGTGGGAGAGAGAAAGAGTGAGGGAGAAATGGAGGGAGAAAGAGAGTGAGTGTGAGGGAAAGATGGAGAGAGTGAGTGTGAGGGAAAGATGGAGAGAGCGTGAGTGAGAGAGATAGTGAGAGAGAAATGGAGTGAGAGAGAGAGAGAGAGATGGAGTGAGAGAGAGAGTGAATAAAAGATTGAGTGAGTGAAAGAGTGGGTGAGTAGCAGAGAGGGTGAGTGAGAGAGAGATGGAATGAGTGTGTGAGTGAGAATGAGAGAGAGAGAGAGAGAAGTTGGAGGTGAGGGCAGAACAAAAATCAATAGTGGAATAATTCTATCAGTGATTTGTTTGAAAAACAACCAGCTGTGGCGGGAGGAGGAAGAGGAGCAGTGGGTGGAGGAGAAGATTGACAGGGAAAAAACAGGAGAGGGGGGTTGAGAGAAAGAGTAAGAGAGCATGGGGGGAGGACAGAAAGAGTGAGAGAGCATAAGGAGAAGGTTTAGAGTGAGAGAAAAAGAGAGCACAAAGGTAATATTGAGAGAGAGAGAGAAGACAGAGAGAGGAGAAGAGAGAGAGAGAAGAGAGAGAAGAGAGAGAGAGAGAGAGAGAGAGAGAACACAATGATGGTGAAGATTTTGAAAAAGGAGGTCAGAGGAAGAGCATGATGACAGTCAAGTTTTACCAGCAGAGAGACGGAGAAAGAAAGAAGAGCACGAGAAAGAGAGAGAGAGAGACACTAAAAGAAAACAGAGAGAAAGAGAGAGAGAGAGAGAGAAACACAAAAAGAATACAGAGAGAGAAACACAAAAAGGAGAGAGAGAGAAAGAATACAGAGAGAGAGAGAGAGAGAGTACAGAGAGAGAAGGAGAGAGAGGGAGAGAGAGTACAAAAAGGAGAGAGAGGGAGAGAGAGTACAAAAAGGAGAGAGAGAGAGGGAGTACAAAAAGGAGAGAGAGAGAAGCACAAAGAGGAGAGAAAGGGAGAATATAGAGAAGAGAGAGAAATAGAGGGGACACACATTAGAGGAGAGCACAAAGATGGAGAGAAGATTTTGCAAGAGATCAGAAGAAGAGCATAATGACAGTAGATGTTTGCTGAGAGAGAGTGAGAGAGAAGAGCACAAGGAGACAACAGAGAGAGAGAAGAGCACAAAGACACAGAAAGAGAGAGTGAGAGAGAGCTCAAAGAGACAGAAAGAGAGAGTGAGAGCACAAAGAGAAGAAAGAGAGAGAGAGAGAGAAGAGAGAGAGAGAGAGAGAGCACAAGAGATAGAAAGAGAGAGAGAGAGAGAGCACAAAGAGATAGAAAGAGAGAGAGAGCACAAAGAAAGAGAGAGAGAGAGAGCACAAAGAGATAGAAAGAGAGAGAGAGAGAGAAGAGAGAGAGAGAGAGCACAAAGAGAAAGAGAGAAGAGAGAGAGAGAGAGAGAGAGAGAAGAGAGAAGAGAAAGAGAGAGAGAGAGAAGAGAAGAGAAGAGAGAGAGAGAAAGAGAAGAGAAGAGAGAGAGAAAGAGAAGAGAAGAGAGAGAGAAAGAGAAAGAGAGAGAGAGAGAGAAAGCACAAAGAGGAGAGAGAGAGAGAGAAAAAGCACAAAGAGGAGAGAGAGAGAGAGAGAAAGCACAAAGAGGAGAGAGAGAGAGAGAGAAAGCACAAAGAGGAGAGAGAGAGAGAAAGAAAGCACAAAGAGAGAGAGAGAGAGAAAGAAAGCAAAAGAGGAGAGAGAGAGAAAGAAGAGAGAGAGAGAGAGAGAGAGAGAGAAAGAAAGAGAGAGCACAAAGAGGAGAGAGAGAGAGAAAAAAAGCGAGAGCACAAAGAGAAAACAGAAAGACAGAGAGAGAGACACAAAGAGAAGACTAAGAGAGAAAAAGAGATTACAGTGAAGATAGAGAAAAGCACTAGAGAAAAAGAAAGAAAGAAAGAGAGATAGATTGAGAGAGGGAGAGAGAGAGATAGAGAGAGGGAGAGAGAGAGTACACACTAGAGGAGAGCACAATGACTGAGTGAAGATTTTGTAAAAGGAGATTGGATGAAAAGCACAGTGACATTCAAGGTTTACCAGCAGAAAAAGAATAATAGCGAGAGAGAGAATATATATGCTGTTAAGTGATAGACAGAGATAGAGTGACAGGTAGGCGGATGAGAGGAGAGAGTGATGGAGAGGAGGGTTGGTCAGGCTGGTAAGGGTTAGTTGGACAGGGTTGGCGAGTGATGGTGACACTGCAAGGCAAGCAAACAGCATCCTTTCCCTAAGAGGCTGAGAACAAAGCAACTCCTTGCTGGATCTAGATTAGCCAGACCAAAGAGTTATCCGAGACACTGACATCAAAGATGATGATGATGTGGAAGCGAAAAACGGCTGCGGGGTGGGTGGGGATGCAGACAGTCTCGAAGAAGAGAAGAAGGCTTAGAAACAAAAAGGCTTCAGCAGGTACAGAACCTAATGGGATAGCTAGTGCCACTGGATTAGGTTTGTTCCGAGGAAACACTCATTATTATAGTTTATTGTAACATTCAAAGTGATTGGTGAGTAGCAGTCGTGAGCAAAAGTGTGTGGGGGGGTAAAAAGAAACAAAGAAAAATTAGATAAGGAGGGAGCAGTGAGGTGGGGTGGTGTAAGTGCCCCCCCTGCCGTTAAAATAAAAAAAGCTGAAAGTGTTATTAAATGACAACCCCTAAGAAATCATAATTCGGGACATACTGATTTGTCAGCATAACCATATTTGGGGTGAGGAGTACGTGAAATGCCCCCCTCCCCCCTGAAATAAAAAGTTGAAGTAGTAAGTTGCTGGAGTGGCCTAATGTCAGTATCAGACAGTGAGGGAATCTATCCCCTTTTCAACCCCTAAGAAATCATAATTCCAGTTGTACTGATTTGTCAGCATAACCATATTTTTGGGGGTAGGGGATAAGTGAAATGCCCCACCCCCTGAAATAAAAAGTTGAAAGTGTTAGTAAATAACAACCACTAAGAAATCACAATTCCGGTCATACTGATTTATCGGGGTTATCATATTGGGGGGGGGCTAAGTAAAATTCCCCCCCCCCCGAATTAAACAGCTGAAGTAGTAAGTAAGTAAGTAGTAAGTCGTCAGAGTGGCCTAACGTCGGTATCAGCCAGACAGCAAAGGAATATATCCCCTTTTCACTAGCACACGACCAAGGAGATGGGCAATTCTATGCCAAATCATCCAGAAAAAAGTAAAATTTTTACCCACCCGCTTCAATTTTTCTGAAATTTTATACAGGTATGGACTATGTTAAAGTTAGACATTCCCCAAAATTTGAGCGTTGAATTCCAAAAATTGGCAGAGTTATGTCGATTTTTAGCTCTCCAACTTTAGTGGGTTTCGCGAAAAATGGCAACTTATTGTATTACAGACTTTTTTTGTATTACAGACTTTTTGTATTACAGACTTTTTTTGTATTACAGACTTTTTGTCTGTAAAATGAGTTCTAATGCTTCCCTACTCCTAAAAATTGGTTTATAAAAGCATTTTCACCTGAGAAATACAAAAATGCTATCGAAAAAAATCTGATGGTCAACTAATTTTAAGTCAGTTTTGATTTTTTCATACCAATATCTCGACGTGGCACTGAATCTAAAACAAAATTTTTTTCTATTATTATTTCACATATATTGACCATTATTTTTACCAAAAAAGATAGTTTGGTGTTTACCCAGAATCGAAGCTACAACATCAGTTAAAATTTTGCAAATAAGAAATCATTAATAATTTAAAACTGGTTAACTTTAAGACTTTTTTTATAGCATTTTTGGATTCCTTGGGAAAAAATACTTTTATAAACCAATTCTTAGGAGGAGGGAAACTCTAGAACGCATTTTACAGACAAAAAAAAGATTACAAAAAGTCACCATTTTTTGCGACCGACCACCCAAATTTGGAAAGTTAAAAATCAACATAATTCCGCCATTTTTTGGAATTGGTAGCTCAAATTTTGGGGATTGTCTAACTTTAAGATAGTACACACATGTACAAAATATCAGAAAAATTAAAGAGGGTGTGTGACATGGCCTGGATGATTTGACAGGAAATTACCCAGATTGTTTTTGTGCCTGAGGTGGGGCACCACACCTACCATCAGCTCATCACTTCACCGCACAGATCCCTGTGCTACTCATTTTTTCAAAAAGCTGAAAATATTATTAAATAAAAACCACTAAGAAATCACAATTCCGGTCATATAGATTTGTCAGTGTTACCATATTGGGGTGTGAGGTGTGGGTGTGTGTGTGTGGGGGGGGGGGGGGGTCGTGGTGACCCCCCCCCCCAACAAAAAATAAAAAGCTGAAAGTGCTATTAAATAACAATCTCTAAGAAATCACAATTCCGGTCATACTGATTTATCAGCATTACCATATTGAGGGGGTAGGAGGCTAGTGAAATACTCCCCCCGCCCCCTGATTTTTCAGCATTACCATATAAGGGGGGGGTGAAATTCCCCACTCCCCAATAAAAAGCTGAAAGTTTTATCAAATAACAACTACTAAGAAATCACAATTCCGGTCATACCGATTTGTCAGCGTTACCATTTCTAAAAGACCGCCCCCCCCCACGAAGTAGGATTAGATTTTGATTTTACTGACAACACACAGGGACGATGACTTAATAATCTGATCTTCAACAGAGATTTCGCAACGTCACCGTTTCTCTTCAGCGTGCAATGTTTGTGCCTGGCCCAATCATTCGTTGGCTGAACATATTCAAGGCTTCAGCACTTAGTGGTGTCATGGCCGACGAACAAATTTACATTTAGAAAATGGGTGAAAAAAATTTTTAGAGGCATAAAAGTATAATTGAAAGGGATTTAGAAAAGTGGGAGGAGAGAGAGAGAGGGGGGTAAGGAACTGGATTGGAAAGAGAAAGAGAGAAAAAAGAGGATAGATAGAGAGGCAAGGGGTGAGGTGAGAGGAGAGAAGAGGAAAAATCGAAGGAATGACACAGAGAGAGAGAGGGGGTAAAGATTAATGAAGAGGAGGAAAAATGATGAGGGGGAGGAGGAAAGAATAAAGAGAGAGAGAGAGGAGAGAGAGAAGGGGAGAAATTAATGAAGAGGAGGAAAGATGATGAGAGAAAGGAGAATAAATAGAGCGGCAAAGGGAGGAAGAGAGAGAGGAACGAAGAATGAAGAGAGAAGAAGAAAAATTAAGACAGGGAGGGAGAAAGATGAAGAGAGAAGAAGAAAGATGGAGAGGAGAGAGAGAGAGAAGGAACGATAAAGAAGAGGAGAGAGAAGGAAAGAATGGAGAAAATGAAAGAATGGAGAAAAGTGGAGGAAAGGGAAACAGAAAGGTGGGGAAACAGAAAGAGAAAAGTGGAGGAACAGAAAGAGAAAGGTGGAGGAAAGAGAAAGAGAAGGGTGGGGGAACAGAAAGAGAAAGGTGGGGGAAAGAAGAAGAAAGGTGGGGGAAAGAAGAGAAAGGTGGGGGAAAGAGAGAAAGGTGGGGGAAAGAAGAAGAGAAAGGTAGAGGAAAGAAGAAGAGAAAGGTGGAGGAAAGAAGAAGAGAAAGGTGGAGGAAAGAAGAAGAGAAAGGTGGAGGAAAGAAGAAGAGAAAGGTGGGGGAACAGAAAGAGAAAGGTGGAGGAAAGAAATAGAGAAAGGTGGAGGAAACAGAAAGAGAATGGTGGAGGAAACAGAAAGAGAATGTGGAGGAAACAGAAAAGAATGGTGGAGAAAGATGAAAAAGGTGGAGGAAAGATGAAAAGGTGGAAGAAAGAATGAAGAGAAAGAGAAGGAAAGAAAAAAAGAAGAGAAAGAGAAGGAAAGAAAAAAGAAGAGAGAGGAGGAAAGAAGGAAGGAAGGTGAAGGAAATATGAACAGAGAAGAAGAAAGAAGGAAGAAAAAGAAAAAGAAAGGGGCAGAGAGAAAGACAAAGAATGAGAAAGAAAAAGAAAAGGAAAAAAGAGAAGAAATTAGATTTAAAATAATGAACAAAAAAAAATAAACAAAAAATGTCATTCATTAAATAAGAGAGACAGGAGGAAAGGAAAAAAAGGAAGGAAGAAAGTTGAAGTGAAGGAGAAGGAAAGATGAATGAAGAAGAAGAAAGAATTTAGAGAAGAAGGAAGGAAGATGAAGAGAAGGAGGAGGAAAGATAAAAAGGAAGAAAAAGAAAAAGAGTGAAAGACAAAGAATAAGAAAAAAATAAGAAAAAGAAATCAGATTTAAATAATGAAGGAAAGAAAACGAAGAAAAAAAAACGAATGAAAAACTGTCATTCATTAAATAGAAGGATGAGAACGAAAGAACAAATAAAAGGTTATGTATGCGGGCAGGGGGTTGGAGGGATAAAAAAAACAAAATTCGAAAAGAGGGTCAGGGAGAAAAATCAATTTTTATACAAATTTATAATTCCATCTGCAGTTTGCTTGCAAGTGATTTTATAAAATATTATTAACTTATTTCTTTTCTTTTTTTTTTGCCAGCAATTTCTCTATGATTTATGACTACCACTACAACCCAAGGGGGAGGGTGGACTACTTGTACGACACTTCAAGATTTAGAGAAAAAATAAAAATTTAGATAAAAAATGAAAAAAATACTTTTCTGGTACTTTTTTTTTTTTTTTTTTTTTAAGTGTCTTTTATATTTTTAGTTAATTTTTTTTTTTTTAAAGAATTATTTATTGTTTTGTATTTATTATCAATTTTTTGTATTTTTTATTTTTTTTAATTTTATTTTATTTTTTTCTTGTCCCCCAATTTTCAAATACCAAAAACAACAATTTATTTCAATGGGAAATATTTTTCTTTCCCTCCCACTCAGTTATCAAATGCAACTCTGTACTCTCAGAAATAAGACAAATATCATTTTAAAAATTCAGAGACAGAATGAAAAAAAAAAAAAAAAAAAAAAAAAAAAAATGAAATAAATAAATAAAATGATTCGCAAGTGAAAAAAAATAATAAAAATGAACAGAGAAATAACCAACACTGCACAAACTTGCTTGATAAGCTGCGGCTGGAGTTCCAAAATGAAAGACTGGGAACCTTAAGATCTGGCAAGTAGCTGAGGGAGCTAAGGATCCTCACAAAGGAAAGGACAAGGTGCTTTTCCACTATGTGATCTACTAAATGGTTTCTAATCCAATATATGATCTACCGAGTTGTTTACATTCCAATATGTGATCTACCCATTTATTTCCCCATTAAACTAACCCTAACTTCTTTTTTCCTAATAGATCACATACCATGAATAGTAGATCAATAGTAGATCACAAACCTTCAGTAGATCACATATTGGAAGAGTACCAAGGACAGAATGGCTTCAAAGGAAAAAGAACTGAATGCTGTTGTAGGATGTTCCAAACTACTAAAATGGCAAGAATCCTCATATATACACACACATACCCAGATAATTTGGTGAACCTTTTTTTTTGGATAGCTCAATAGTATGATAATTTAATAATTATATACATGATGAAGAAAGGGTTTAAATATCAGTCATAAATTTATTTCAACGAAAATTCTCATCTTTAAGAACTTCAGCTTTCTTCAGACAGTCATACTAGTATGTCTGAAGATGAGAATTTTGGTTGAAATAAATTTATAACCACCAATATGACTGATAATTAAGCCTTTTCTTTATATATAAGATTTATGGATGTTTGTTTATTTTAGAAGCATTGTTGATAAAGTATATATTAATATTTATATTTTCGCTTGAAGGCAATTACAATGCGCATATCGCATAAAATTTGATAATTATAGAAGATAATAATGACAAGTGAATTTCGGTAAAGAATTATTCTGTGTGTAGAACATCGTACAGACTGTTTCAACTTTATTAAGTCTCATCAGCGATATATACTAACGATTTACCTCCGACAGAAATTGAAACCGGGACTTCAGCAGGATAGTCAGAAACTATACTGTTTCAGCCATGGTACAGCATGGAGAAATTCCTGCGAAATTAACCTGTCAATGATACTGAGACGTCTCTACCATATGAGGCAAGGGGGCACTGAGTGAACAATAACAAACACGGGCTTTAAGCTCTTCGGCGAAGGAAATAAGATTTTTGGATGTTTGTTTATTTTAGAAGCATTGTTGAATAAAGTATATATTAATATTTATATTTTTGCTTGAGTATATATATATTAATCGATTAATTTAAAGTAACCCTGAAGACATTCCAACGGGCATGTTTATAACACCTAAGATTAATCGAAAACTCTATTAATTTAAAGTAACCCTGAAGAATCAATTGATGAAACTCGAGTAGGTTACTCTTTTCCATTGTTAAAATAAATTTATGCTCTACATTGTATTGAGCACTTTGTATTTGTTTTTTCTCAACCTTAGCCTCTGGATATTGTGCGCTTCCAACGATCGTACTTATACCCACCGGTAAGTTAATACTTATACATATACAAATATATATATATATATATATATATATATATATATATATAATTTAATATACCAAGCGTGTTGGTAGATCCTTGCGGAGAGAAAAAACCCAGCAGAGAGTTTGATTGTAAAAATATACTACCAAACATCAACCAGGAAGAAAAAATTTTTTGAAAAAAAGAAAAAACCAAGATATTCGTACCAACAGAAAATAATCTATTGGTACAGTATTTGGACAAAAGAAAAAACAATTTATATGTATATATATGTATATAACATATATATATATATTCATATAACTGCTAGGAGAAGCTAATCTGTAAAAAGTGCTCGATACCTAAGTAGAGCCAAGTAATAAAGATAATCTACTGAGTCAGACGAACCTACTATTAGTTTCGCTCTTCATAAAGCTTTATGCGAAACTAATAGTAGGTTCGTCTGACTCAGTAGATTATATATATATATATATATATATATATTATATATATATATATATATATATATAGAGAGAGAGAGAGAGAGAGAGAGAGAGAGAGAGAGATAAAAGGGTATGAAAACACACAATATTGTTAAAATTAATATATTTTAATATCATTTTCATAGCTAATATTGAACAATATTTCAATCTATAAAAAATCTCCATCAGAGCATGATGATTTTTTATAATCGAAATATTGTTCAATATTAGCTATGAAAATGATATCAAAATATATTAATTTTAACAATATTGTGTGTTTTCATACCCTTTTATCTATACACATACCGTCGGATTCATTTCCTTACTC
>CM042182.1:38805502-38835502 GCA_023376005.1 Doryteuthis pealeii | reverse complement strand
GGTATATCCACAGATATTGCTAGTAAAAAGAGTTAAATCAAGATTATTATACTTTTTACATATTGAACTATTTGGTAATAGCTCTTAAGTAAACATATCAAATGTAATAATTAAATTATCATGCTGTGGTATATCCACAATTCCTGCTAGTAATGATAATTCCTTATCTCAAGGAACAACTGAAATATGATTAGAAGTGTTAAGTATCTGGCTGCCATCCTTGGCCAGTTGTAAAGAACTTAAAGTAAATAAGTAAGTAAGTCCCGAGTTATAGAATCCTTTGGTAAGTGAATAAGTCCTGTGGCATATAATCCTTTGGTAAGTTAATAAGTCCTGTGATATAGAATCCTTTTGGTCTGTCGTCCAAGAAGATCCAAGTAGTAATGAGCTAAGATTAGAATCGGCCAGTATAAATAACAACAACAGCAGCAGAGCACTGCCAGTGATTGGACAATAGTGGTCACGTGCTTATCGGCGAGTCTATAAGTAGAGGTGAACATCTGGCACATGCCTTATATACAAAAATTCCAACAAGAAGACTTTGCTGAAGACACCTGTTCTTATAAATCACTGTCGGTAAAATGTTAATTCCTGTGTTTGGGGTGAATTGAATGAGGGAGAGGCTTTCTGTGATTGGATATACCAATCACATGATGAGCCCAGAAGTTTTGGCGCAAAATACCAAAAATCATCAGATAGATTCTTGATCAGCTCCCGTGTGCACGTCAATCTCAAATTCTCTCCAGGAAATCACTAAGATACCAGATATCTTCTCCATCACATTGATAAGTCTCTCAAACTTAACTCTATACACAGGAAGGACTTTATATTGTTAGTCATTGTTTTATGTGTTCTTTAATAAATTGTTAGAATAAAACTAAGTTTTAATTCATTTATTTCTTGCTGTTAGTCTTAGAATTAAATGCTATACTAACACAAATAACAGTATAAAAATGATAATTCTTCATCTCTGGAATTCATTCAGAAATTATAATCTCTTCTTACCAAAGTGGAAGAATATAGGACCGGAAAGATTCAAAGACAAATACCTAAATAGGATTGAATAATCTGCAATCAACTTTTAACATATCATATGTTGTAATAATTAAACTATTGTTGCATAGCGCCTTCTTCAGTGGCACTAAATAATTATAATGTCTCATACCTCTTTCTTTAATTCTATTTCTTGGCCGTCTTTAGTATTCTGATCGTCTTTGGTATTTCTTCTATCATCTTGGATATCTTCTAAGGCCTAGTGTCTGGAGTTGACTTGGGGATTTCGGTCTGGTTTTCTGTTAGGGATTTCTCCTTATCAGAAGCCCTGTGTCATTGTTAGTTTTCAGGTAATAAACACAAGACTTCGATTTATTTTGATGTTCCTTTATTTGTAAATCCCCAACCCAGACATCTGCTAACTAACATAGCGCGTGTGAGTTCCAGTTTAGACAGAGCATAAAAATGGCCGACCGCTCTGCCTGACATCCAACTGCAAACTGGGGTCTCTGAAAAAGGTCCCACGTGACTTCACATATTTGGCGGGCTTCTGTAATTTTCATGGAAGGACCCGGCCATGATATGAAAAGGGTCATCCCCTCAGAATTACAGGGGATTGACAATAATCTTATGCAACCGCATAGATTATGTAACATTATCATACTGTGGTATATCCACAGGTCCTGCTAGTAATGATAATTTCTTATCTCAAGAAATAACTGAAATATGATTGGAAAACTTTGTTGAAATCACTGTATAAAAATGGTAATTCCTCATCTCTGGAATTCATTCAGAAATTATAATCACTTCTTATCAAAGTGGAAGAATATAGAACCAGAAAGATTCAAAGACAAATATCTAAACAGAATTGAATAATCTGTTGTGATCATCTTTTAACATTAAACCTATCTACTTACAACGTATAAGCATTTGCTTTTTGGCATGATGATTTGAAGAGGAGGCTGATTAAAAACAAAACAACGCTGTAATGAATAAAGAAAGAAGATGACAGAAAAATATCTAACGCCTTTTTGGACGGAGAACAAAAGACAATTTGTTCAAAGTTCTTTTACGAGAAAAACCACAAGAAAAGAAAGTAAATATGATTTTTGTTGAAGCTGAACTAATTGGATACAGAATATGCAATAAGGAAAAAATATATATATATATAAATATATATATATATATATATATAGAGAGAGAGAGAGAGAGAGAGAGAGAGAGGCGCGTGGCATAATGGTTAGAGTCGTGGGAAATGGACTTGTCAACCTGAGTTCAAATCCTAGACAAGGCTGTTTGCATTTCACATAGTGCTAATACCCATGGGAAAGATATGAATCCATATATTCTCTCTCCAGCTATGGGTAAAATAGTAGGGTAGACTGGGCTCTTTATCCTTGTGTAGGTAACCAGTCTAGGAGAAGGAAAACTCTGAATTCAAAAATCCTGAGGTCAGTTGTTGATTGGGTTTGTGGCATTCCTTGTACACCAATTCTTTCCTATCGACGGTGCCAAAAAGTGCGAGTGGTCCAACACAAACCTTCACCACTATAAAAAAAACCACTGTGTTGGTTGTTCACCAAATGAACACTCATGCATCGAAAAAAATCGCCGAGAGAGTCCATTTTATATATATATATATATATATATATTATATATTATATATATATATATATATATATATATGTATGTGTGTGTGTGTGTGTGCATATAAAGTGAGTGGTATTTTAATATTCACATAGCATAGTATTTTACAAGCATACTAATTATGCAGTTGAATGTAGTAATTCCTCAACAAAAAAAAACAAAAAAAGGCAGAAATATAATAATTAAAACAACCTAGGTAAGGATACTAGTTTGGGTAGATCAATGCATAATATTGATAATTCCTGATCTCAAGAAACAACAGAAACATTGTGACTATAACAACCAGATGAAGATACTAGTCTGAATAGACCAATGTATAATAATTATAATTCCTCATCTAAGAAACATTCTGAACTATAACAACCAAGAATGAGGATACTAGTCTGAAATAAGATCAATGTATAATAATGATAATTCATCATCTAAGAAACATTGTGACTATAACAACCAAGATGAGGAACATACTAGTCTGAATAGACCAATGTATAATAATGATAATTCCTCATCTAAGAACATTGTGACTAAACAACCAAGATGAGGATACTAGTCCTGAATAGATCAATGTATAATAATGATAATTCCTCAATCTAAGAAACATTGTGGACTATAACAACCAAATGAGGATACTAGTCTGAATAGATCAAGCTGTATAATAATGATAATTCATCATCTAAGAAAACAGTTGTGACTATAACAACAAGATGAGGATACTAGATTAATAGAGCCAATGTATAATAATTATAAGTCCTCATCTAAGAAACTGTAGAAACATTGTGACTATAACAACCAAGTGTCCACCTGCATCTGTATGCTACTGATTTAATACTGGCTTCAATTACCTCTCAAACTAGTAGGACAATAGTGGTATCAAATAAATCCAATTTCCCTTCACTTATTCTATCAACACAATAGCCAGAAGGGGTTGGTTAAAATATATATATATATAAATATATATATATATATATATATATAATTTAATATACCATGCATGTTGGTAAATCCTTGCAGTGAAAAAAAACCCAGCAAATAGTTTGATTGTAAAAATATACTACCAAACATCAACCAGGGAGAAAAAATTTTTTGAAAAAAAGAAAAGACCAAGATATTCGTACCAACAAAAACTAATCTATTGGTACAGTATTTGGCCAAAAGAAAAAACAATTTATATGTATATATATGTATATAAGATATATATATATTCATATAACGCTAGGAGAAAGCTAATAAGTAAAAAAGTGCTCGATACTAAGTAGAGCCAATAATAAAGATAATCTAATGAGTCAGACGAACCTACTATTAGTTTCATATAAAGCTCTTCAGGGCTAAATCTGACCCCAGATTTTAGCCCTGAAGAGCTTTATACGAAACTAATAGTAGGTTCGTCTGACGCATTAGATTTAATCTTATATATATATATATATATAATATATATATATATTATATATAATAAGTAACGTCATCAGAGTGGCCTAAAGTCTGTATCAGCCAGAGAGTGATTCCCCTTTTACTAAAGCACTAGACCGAAGAGTAGTTTTTTTGCGTCTTGAAGTGGATCGCCACAGCCTACCATCAGCTACTTACTTTTCCACACAGATCTCTGTGCTACTCATACACTCAGTTTAACGAGGGTCAGTATTCGGAACCAGGAACCTTGTGATTCGTAGTCTAAACTCTAACTGAAAGTTAAACTGGCCAGTATATATATATTATATATTAATATAGTATACCCAAGCAGCCAAACGAGAAAAGATCTCAAATGACTAAAAATCAATGACCTACCAACAATGGACACCCCTAACCCCAGACAACCAACTACAAAGTCTAGATTTTCTTTGATAAAGGATGCTTTCTGAAATATTAGAATGAAATAAAATGAAACTTAACATCCAACGAGTTTCTTATTTATTTTACATCGCCAATGCTTCACACAAATATCCCAAAATTATATATTATCAAGGACATAACTGGTAGACTCTTCTATCATGAACGATAAGATGGAGGGCCAGCAAGTGGCTGAATTTGATTCCTGCCAGTTGTGCATGCCTATCAAAGGAGACATTTTGTGTTTCCTTGAGTGTGATAGCGAGCCCAGCCTGCTTGTGTCTATGACAAGCCACAATGACAAATTGAAGTGTTCTAAGGCGGGAGTTAAATGTTTTCTTTTAAAGTTAGGCAGAGCTGATCTCGATGCTTCCATCTATTTTCTTCAAAGCTCTTTATTCTAGCAAAACAATCTCTTACGCCATTCTTACTGATTTGAATGCCTAGCATGTTTCCCAAAGCAGTATATATATATATATAATATATATATATATATTCCCAGCTGAGAACCAGACACACCAATACTATATAAATATAAAAGAGTGATTTTTATTCAAATCATACAATGATTTGGATTATTTGGACGCTTTGTCCTCATCTTTATTGTTTAATCTTTCACTATTTCTCGTGTGGCTTGAATTTTGGAAATTGGGCCACCACCTTGTGTCACATCCTCTCGTGGAGAGGGGCTTATATATATATATATATTATTATATAATATATAGTGTGTGTGATTTTATTCAGTTCATACATTCTTGTGTGACATGTGCCCGACTACATCTTATGTTTACTGATTTAATACTGGTTTCCATTACCCTCAAACTGGTAGGACACAGTGGTATCAAATATTCATTGTGCCCTCCCGCCTTATTCTATCAAGATAATAACCCAAAGAATAATGTTATCACCCTAACCCATAAACAACATCTGTAAATTAGTTCCCTAAATCAGCATTCTCCATCAAGTCAACTAACTTTAAATTGAATGCTCACCAAACCTGCTACATCCTCATTGCTCCCTGCTCCCCTTTTTTAACAACCTAACTCCCTTCAGTTTGCGAGACCAAGAAATAGACTCTCCTTAGGGATCAAAACATTCAAATTTTATTCACAAGTCCTTTACTGTTACTAGGCTAAAAATTTGGGACATGACTGAAAATATAAAACAAAATTGTAGATATTATGGTTTAGCAAAAGGCTAAGTCTCGCAGATCCATTACCTCCATGGTTCTGCTCTCCCTAGCTAGATTGAAAAGAAACACTCTTTTTTCCTAAGGATAACCAAAAAAAATTACAAATAATAGCTATTATTAAACTTTGGTTTGGATTTTATGGATGTCAACGCCGTTCTTGGGATATTCCTAGATGCCAGGGTCATCCAAAGCTATGGTATGAAAACATTTATCCATGGCCGCAGGCCAACGGTACTTTGAATTTNGTTTGTTAAAACATACGGAACACGATACTTCTGATACCATTAAATTTAAATATCATGTTTAAGCTTGAAAAATCTTCATGGACTTGGACTATTGTAGGTAGGTTACGCAAAATTTTGTGCCATGTGAGTATTTCACTTGTTATTACACGATCCAAATTTTCACTCGTTATGACTACTTGTGAAAATACAGAGGATATCCCTCCCGTAGCATTACCTACCGATGAAATAGCTACAAATTAAAGACAGTCAGGAGTCATTAAAGGGTTATCAAGGTTCAGTGTTTTCTCTTTCGGACTCAGGAAAACCTTTTTGTCAGACTCGCGAGTCTTCACGGAATTCAAACCGAACCTTTATTCACATCCACCGGGGTAGACTGTTATTCGTTAACCATGGCCCGGTACTAGTATAAGCTGTGTTAATGATTTCTATATTTTATTGTCGCTCTTGGCAAGATAGAACCAGCACCCACAGATGATAGTCACTCCGAACTGTATTAACTTTAACCCCTATATATGAGTAGTTATATGATGCCCTGTGGTTTAATAGGCTAATGTGTTAGACACCTTCTCCGTAGCATTATCCTTACCGATGAAATATGCTACAAATTAAAGACATTCAAGGAGTCATCAAGGGTTATCAAAGGTTCATGTTTATATGAAACAGAAAAGTATGGGACTGTATATATTATGTGTTTTTGTTTGAAAAATATATGAGAAGGTTATGGAGGCGCTCGTGATATAATAGTTATAGTCGTAGGAAATGGACATGGCGAATCGGGTTCAATTCCTGGACAAGGTTGGTTCCCTTTCACAGGTAGGTTACAAAATCTAGTGTGAGTATTTCACTTGTTACTGAAGAATAAGTTCCAATTACCGTCGAACTGGGAGTTCTACTTAGCTGCTGTTATTAAAACCAACAGTAGGCTAGTAGAACTGACTTCAATATGGCGCTGCGAACAGAATGGAACCTGAAGATTGGGAAAGCTACTTCATCAAAGCTGGTATCTCTGCTGACTCAGCCAAAAGCTATGCTGCAACATTCGCAAGTGAAAAGCTGACCAAAGAAAAACTCCAAATGATGATCGGGCCATGCTAAAAGAGTTGGGAATCACAGCAATGGGAGAAGCCCTGTCTATCTTAAACAAGCTAAGAGAGCCTCTACCCAGACGACCTATACTAAGCACCGTCAGCCAAGCCCCCCAACTCCACTTTGAAATTGACCCCCCAAGCAATTCAGAAAATTTCGAATCGATTGGGAAGTTTTACCAGAATAACAGATATGCCAACTTCTCAAACCAACAGTAAGGCTAACTGACTTCAATAGTTACTTAAGCGATCCCGATTTTCACTTGTTACGACTGCTTGAAAAACACAGGTAATTTTTCAAAAGATACTGTGAAGCAACGAATAGGTCAAAGGTTTATGAGACAAACATTTTTGGAAAGGAAAACCCTATATATTCAATAATAATTATATAAGATTTTGAATAAATTACAATTGACAGAATGTTTAATTTGAAGCTAGTAGGTATTGAACGCAATAATAATGTGGCCTGCGCTCGTAATTTTTTTAAATTATCTGCCCACCTTGAAAAAGATTGGTGATCCCTGTTCTATGCAAAGACATTTTTGTTTTATTCCTTCATGTTAGGTATTCAATTTTTTTTTTTAACTCATTTTCTTAAAATATTTTTTGGAAGCTCATTTTTAACCCATAGCAGGTACTACCAATCAGGCAGAGTAGACCTGAAGAGTAATGGCCAACAAGGTATTCCACTGGGTGTGGATACTCCTTCGTTGCCATTGGATCCTCCCACTAGATGCAGTTTAAAATCATTACCAGGACACTAAGACCTCAGCCACCACATTCTAGCACATACGATAAATAGGGTTGGGTGTTTGCTTTGAATGAGTCCCGGGAAATTTATGGGTCCCAACTAAAGTTTCTTAATAAATGTTGAGTTTTTATTTATGATCGTGGAAAAATAACTAAAGGCATCTAACTCCTACCGTTGTAACTTATCCTGTGTAAATTTATTCTAAGAAAAATATTGAAATGATTTACAGTTAGCTTGAATGGTGAGGGAAGACAAAAAAACATTGGGATGCATGGATTGAATTTTACTGAGTTTCTTTTTAGATTTTTGTGTATCAGGGACGCAGGATAGACGTGTACCTATCAGCATCTCTGCTTAATGGTAGCGTGGAGGACAAAGTTTAGAAGGTTAACAGTGACAATTATTCTTCTTAAGATTTCTTTGATAGAAATGTCAATTCTTTAATTTTTTTTTTTTTTTTTAAGATCAAATGTCAGGACTTATAAACAAATGATTTATGGTTTTAATGCAAAATGCTGGATTTACAAAATGTCTTAGAAAGAACACCAAAAATGAAAGAATAAGTACATTTTTCTGGGATTTTTTTAAAACAAAGACAAAGAAAAAAATCTAATGTCAGAAATCATGGGTAAGGTGTGTGAGATTTGGTGTAGTTGAATCTGCTTCTGAGAATCCAGACTTGGTAAGTGTTTAAATGTCTGATGACTGGATGCTAGTCACAGCCTTCCTCTGAAGGTGAGTATGATTTTTTTAACAAGAGAGTATAAAATGTAAAACAATTAATATAGGAATAAAAATGTCAGAAATCAAGCGTGTGTAGAGATTTCCTTGTTTGTAGGAAGGGGGGGGGGGTTAAGGCCTATCAACCACAGTGGTTTGGTTTGGTTTTACTGCATATCAACCTCAGTGGTCATTTAATGCGATAAAGTTTTGAAATAATCAATTCTTAATGGATATATCAATTTTTTTTAATACTATCTTTTTTAATCTATTGTATAGAGCAAGTGGCCATGAAGATGGGGACGGCTAG
This sequence comes from Doryteuthis pealeii, assembly GCA_023376005.1. Lineage (NCBI taxonomy): Eukaryota > Metazoa > Mollusca > Cephalopoda > Myopsida > Loliginidae > Doryteuthis > Doryteuthis pealeii. The sequence goes on along the minus strand of CM042182.1, from coordinate 38,826,738 downwards.
ACAGGTACTACCATTGCCAGGTCAGCCGTGAGCCAGTGGAGCCAATGGTGATGTTAAGGGTGCTTCACGTTCCAACTCATCTACCCCCAAATACTCAATATACTGGACCGTCAAACATCAGATTAGAGTCAATTTAATCATGTTAGTTCCCCCACATTCCATAGCCACAGCTTGGGGGTGTGTTAGTTTACTCTTGATGCTTTGGCAATAGATAGGTGAGAGATTACTTAATCGTGATATTTTGGAGAAGAGTTAAAAAATTTTTCAATTCAGTGATTATGAATTCTTCTAATAGAATGATTGATAAAATTATTTTATAAAGAGAACCCGGAATGTATTTCCATTCAATATTGAACAACCTTTAATTGATAAAAAATACTTATTTTTCAAGGTCTTTTTGTGTTATTTTAATAACTATTATAAGCGTGTCTTATCATTACTTATGACTCTACTGATATGGTTATTGCATTATAAAGCAGGTTAGGTTCAATCATGAAACTAAAAAACTAAATATAAACATATCATGAGTCTTGGAATATTCTGGACTAGGCCTGATTTTTAGGTACATCCCACAATCAAAACTCTTTTTTAATTCAACAAAGTGCAATTTACTGGATTTCATATGCAGCTCCTCAATATTCTTCTACATTCTTATGATTCCTGGGAAATAATTGCATAGTATGATGGTTATCGTAACGATTGGCTCCCGTCGTTACCCTCTGTAGGTTAAAGCTCAATACCAAAATCCTTACAAAGAGGAAAGGGCATCGGCAGGATATAGAAATCCTCAATGCTCCCACATGCAACGTCCTTCTGTTTTGTTAATTATCTTCTTATCCTTTAATTCTCTTTCCGCGTATCTACCCATTCTAAAAGCATAGATAAGTAAACTAGAACAATTCATGAACTACTCAGTTATAAGTCTGCGTACACCGGAATTAATACCAGGAATAGTTGACTAGGTACGTGAGCATTTAGATTGTATTCGTGTGTTTGTGTCATTACCCCGTCCTTGGGCCCCTCACCACTAATCCCTCCGTTCTCATCAGAGTATCTATATCAAAAGTAATAGTGACCCAGGGAAGGATGTGAAGTGTCCTCTCTAATGGATCTTGCCCAACTTTATGGAATGTTCATATTCCTAAGACGATCTCTATGATACACTACTACTTCAAGACATCATATTGGTCAGAATAAAATAAGGTAAGTTATTCTACTAATAGTGTAGTAGGTGCTAGGTGGCTTATTACAGTGAGATACCGAGGTGCCGAACTTGGTTTGATGGTATTAGCGAGTGGCCTCTTTAGGTCACAGCGAGAGGCAAGTGAGAATAGCCCAAGGATTGTATCAGGGTATGTGAGATATTGTAGTTGTGATAGCAATTTGTTTAATAATACACATTAATGAGAACTTTGCTTGCATAAAAAACAGATAAACCTATCGTTCTGGAGGCTATCTTGATTGCTTATTAAAGCCATGGGTTACGCCAACCTTACCTAAACTTCATGGCTCAACCTTGAGGCTCGCGCCTTCCTTGACCCATATAGAGGGAGAGAGTACCTTGAGCGCGTCTGCAGGAGCCAATGGTGGGAAAAAGCCAGAGATGCAAAGAAGATCATCGTAAGAGTAGCATTTCCAACGCTCTAGCCGACAGGGCGGATAAAATATGTGTATTAGAATGCACCAATTCACCTCTGCAGACGGGTTAGGATCCCCATGGGGCCACCTGTTGCCGTGGGTGGCGACCCGTGATGCTTAAGATAGAACCCAGGTGGATGAGCAGGTCCCATGACTTATAATACTCCACTTTTATCCCTATCTTGGGCTAGACGGGCGGTCGGAGAGGCCCCCTCCGATTCAATTTCGGCTCGTACGGTCAAAGCCACTAGCACCTTATAATGATTTTCCCAACCCAATTACTCTTATGCTTGCAAGCCTCAGCCTCTTTTTATCATATGTGTCTAGAAGGCGGTGACTGTGGGTGCTACATGTCCAGGGAATGCGTTAAAACTCTATCTTATGGTGAGGTTCGCAGTTTTGGAGGTTTGGGGAATGTGGAGCACTCCGTTCATCACTATTGCTCCCTGGTCCACTCTGACGCGCGTAGTGGTATGTACCTGTTAGGGTCTCTATGGGTTAAATAGAAAAACAATGAGTTATAAACAAAAAAATGGTATGTATCCATTAAGAATTAAATTTTATTTCAAAACTGTATCGGCATTAAATGACCCACCGAGGTTGATATGCCGTAAAAAAAACCCAAACCCAACATATTTTTATATATGTTGCAATCTTTACTGAACTCCGCTATTATCAGCTGGGGTGCAGAATACGAACGACTTAGCCAAGAGAGGGGTAAGACGCCTAAATGGAACTCCTGTTGCAACAACTGGTTGGTGGAGCATGATGTTTAAGGGGGTAGTCCTGGTGACTGAACAGTCCATTAACATACAACACACCGCTTTGATCGTACGGGCTAGAACGGGCCGTCGATAGAGGACTCTCCGATCAATCCCACTGGCTGAGAGTCAAGACCCTAAGCACCTTTTCTGACGAATTGCTCTTATGGCAAGACCCCAAACTTTTGTATCATTTATGTGCTAGAAAGCGGTGGATGATGATGTGCCGTGTGTATGACATCTCATAGTGAGGTTCCCAATTCCGGAGCTCTGGGGAATGCGGAGTACCTCTTCATTGCCATCAGGTCGCTCTTGACTGGAGTGGTAGTAGCTATAATGGTCCCATCTATGGATTAAATTATTAAAAATATGAGTTGAAAAAAGCTGAATACACAATCTTTATTAATAGAGAGTTTTTGGTGTTTGTATCCTAAATTAATTAATAAAATTGTTATATAATAATGATACTGTTGACTCAGTGATATGAAGAGAGATATTCATATATAACCGCTAAGAAAGCTAATAAGTAAAAAGTGCTCGATACTAAGTAGAGCCAATAATAAAGATAATCTAATGAGTCAGACGAACCTACTATTAGTTTCGTATAAAGCTCTTCAGGGCTAAAATCTGACCCAGATTTTAGCCCTGAAGAGCTTTATACGAAACTAATAGTAGGTTCGTCTGACGCATTAGATTATCTTATATATATATATATATATATATATATATATATATATATATATATAAGTAACGTCATCAGAGTGGCCTAAAGTCTGTATCAGCCAGAGAGTGATCCCCTTTTTACTAGCACTAGACCAAGGAGATAGTTTTTGCATCTGAAGTGGATCACCACACCTACCATCAGCTACTTACTTTTCCACACAGATCTCTGTGCTACTCATACACTCAGTTGGCGAGGGTCAGTATCGAACCAGGAACCTTGTGATTCGTAGTCTAAAACTCTACTGAGTTAAACTGGCCTATATATATATATATATATATATGCCCAAGCACCACGAGAAAAGAATTCATCTAAAAATCAATGACCTACCAAGAATGGGACACCCTAACCCCAGACAACCAAGCCTACAAAGTGTAGATTTTCTTGATAAAGGATGCTTCCGAAATATAGAATGAAATAAAATGAAACTCAACATCCAACTGAGTTTGTTATTTATTTTACATCCCATGCTTCACACAATATCCCCAAAATATATATATTATAGACATATGGTGGACTCTTCTATCATGAACGATAGATGAGGGCCAGCAGTGAGTGATTTGATTCCTCCCATGTTGTGCATGCTATCAAGAAGACATTTTGTGTTTCCTCGATTGTGATAGCAGCCCAGCCTTGCTGTGATCTATGAAGCCACAATGACAAATGAAGTGTTCTAAGGCGGGAGTTAAATGTTTTTCTTTTAAAGTTAGGCAGAGCTGATCTCGATGCTTCAGTCTATTTTCTTCAAAGCTCTTTAATCTAGCAAAACATCTCTTACCCATTCTTACTGATTTGATGCTAGATTTTCCCAAGCATATATATATATATATATATATATATATATATTCCCACTGAGAACCAGACACACCATATATATATATATAAAAGAGTGATTTTTATTCAAATCATACATGATTTGGATTATTTGGACTATTGTCCTCATCTTTATTGTTATCTTCACTATTTCTCTGAATTTTGAAATGAGCCACCACCTTGTGTCACATCCTGCTCATGCAGAGGGGCTTATATATCTATATATATATATATATATATAGTGTGTGATTTTTATTCAGTTCATACATTCTTGTGTGACATAGTGCCCACTTACATCTATATGTTTACTGATTTAATACTGGCTTCCATTACCTCTCAAACTGGTAGGACACAGTGGTATCAAATATTCAATTGTGCCCCCCCCTTATTCTATCAAGATAATAACCCAAAGGATAATGTTATCACTTTAACCCATAAACAACCACTCTGTAAATTAGTTCCCTAAATCAGCCTTCTCCATCAAAGTCAACTAATTTAAATTGAATGTCACCAAGAACCTTGCTCTCCCATTGCTCTGCTCTCCCTTTTAACACCTAACTCCCCTTCAGTTTGAGAGACAAGAAATAGACTCTCCTTAGGGATAAAAACATTAAATTTTTATTCACAAGTCCTTTACTGTTACTAGGTAAAAATTTGGGATATGACTGAAGAATATAAACAAATTGTAGTATTATGGTTAGCAAGCTAGTCTCACAGATCCATTACCCTCCCATGGTTCTGCTCTCCCTCAGTAGATTGAAAAGAAACACTCTTTTTCCTAGGATACCAAAAAAATTATCAATATACTTATTATTAAACTTTGGTTGGATTTTATGGCATGTCAACCCTTCTTGGGATATTCTATGCCAAGGGTCACCAAACTATGGTTAGTGAAAACATTTTATCATGCCGCCAACGGTACTTGAATTTGTTTGTTAAAACATACGGAACACGATACTTCTGATACCATTTAAATTTAAATATCATGTTAAGCTTGAAAAATCTTCATGGACTTGACTATTGTAGGTAGGTTACAAAATTTTGTGCATGTGAGTATTTCACTTGTTACTTACACAATCCCAAATTTTCACTCATTATGACTACTTGAAAAATACAGAGGATACTCCCTCTCCGTAGCATTACCTACCGATGAAATATCTACAAATTAAAGACATTCAAGGAGTCATCAAGGGTTATCAAAGGTTCATGTTTATATGAAACAGAAAAGTATGGGACTGTATATATTATATGTTTGTTTGAAAAATATATGAGAAGGTTATGGAGGCGCTCGTGATATAACAGTTATAGTCGTAGGAAATGGACATGGCGAATCGGGTTCAATTCCTGGACAAGGTTGGTTGCCTTTCACAGGTAGGTTACAAAATCTAGTGTGAGTATTTCACTTGTTACTGAAGAATAAGTTCCAATTACCGTCGAACTGGGAGTTCTACTTAGCTGCTGTTATTAAAACCAACAGTAGGCTAAGTAGAACTGACTTCAATATGGCGCTGCGAACAGAAATGGAACCTGAAGATTGGGAAAGCTACTTCATCAAAGCTGGTATCTCTGCTGACTCAGCCAAAAGCTATGCTGCAACATTTGCAAGTGAAAAGCTGACCAAAGAAAAACTCCAAATGATGGATCGGGCCATGCTAAAAGAGTTGGGAATCACAGCAATGGGAGAAGCCCTGTCTATCCTTAAACAAGCTAAGGAGACCTCTACCCAGACGACCTATACTAAGGCACCGTCAGCCAAGCCCCCCCAACTCCACTTTGAAATGACCCCCCAACAATTCAGAAAATTTCGAATCGATTGGGAAGTTTTTACCAGAATGACAGATATGCCAACTTCTCAAACCAACAGTAGGCTAACTGACTTCAATAGTTACTTAAGCGATCCCGAATTTTCACTTGTTACGACTGCTTGAAAAACACAGGTAATTTTCAAAGAAATACTGTGAAGCAACGAATAGGTCAAAGGTTATGAGACAAACATTTTTGGAAAGGACAAACCCTATATATTCAATAATAATTATATAAGATTTTGATAAAATTACAATTGATCAGAATGTTTAATTTGAAGCTAGTAGGTATTGAACGCAATAATAATGTGGCCTGCGCTCGTAATTTTTTTAAATTATCTGGCCCACCTTGAAAAAAGATTGGTGATCCCTGTTCTATGCCAAAGACATTTTTGTTTTATTCCTTCATGTTAGGTATTCAATTTTTTTTTTAACTCATTTTCTTAAAATATTTTTTGGAAGCTCATTTTTAACCCATAGCAGGTACTACCACTCAGGCCAGAGTAGACCTGAGAGTAATGGCAACAAAGGGGTATTCCACTCTGTGGAGTACTCCTTCGTTGCCATTGGATCCTCACCACTAGATGCAGTTTAAAATCATACCCAGGACACTAAGACCCTCAGCCACCACATTCTAGCACATACGATAAATAGGGTTGGGTGTTTGCTTTGAATGAGTCCCCGGGAAAATTTATGGGTCCCAACTAAAGTTTCTTAATAAATTGTTGAGTTTTTATTTATGATCTTGGAAAATAACTAAAGGCATCTAACTCCTACCTTGTAACTTATCCTGTATAATTCATTTCTAAGAAAATATTGAAATGCATTTACAGTTAGCTTGAAATGGTGAGGGAAGAAAAAAAAAAACATTGGGATGCATGGATATGATTTTACTGCGTTCTTTTAGATTTTTGTGTGTCAGGGACGCAAGACAGACGCGTACCTATCAGCATCTCTGCTTAATGGTAGCGTGGAGGACAAAGTTTAGAAGGTTAACAGTGACATTATTCTTCTTAAGATTTCTTTGATAGAAAATGTCAATTCTTTAATTTTTTTTTTTTTTTTTAAGCATCAAATGTCAGGACTTATAAACAAATGATTTATGGTTTTATGCAAAATGCTGGATTTACAAAATGTCTTAGAAAAGAACACCAAAATGAAAGAAATAAAGTACATTTTTCTGGGATTTTTTTAAAACAAGAGACAAAAAAAAAATCTAATATCAGAAATCAGGGTAAGGTGTGTAGAGATTTGTGTAGTTGAATCTGCTTCTGAGAATCCAGACTTGGTAAGTGGTTTAAATGTCTGATGACTGGATGCTAGTCACAGCCTTCCTCTGAAGGTGAGTATGATTTTTTTAACAAGAGAGTTAAACATGTAAAACAAATTTAATATCAGGAATCAAAATGTCAGAAATCAGCGTGTGTAGAGATTTCCTTGTTTGTAGGAAGGGGGGGGGGGGTTAAGGCCTATCAACCACAGTGGTTTGGTTTGGTTTTACTGCATATCAACCTCAATGGGTCATTTAATGCCGATAAAGTTTTGAAATAAATCAATTCTTAATGGATAATACAATTTTTTTTATAAATACATTTTTAACTATTTAACCCATAGATGGGACCCTAACAGGTACTACCATTCCAGGTCAGAGTGGACCAGGAGCAATGGTGATGAAGGGGTGTTCCACATTCCCCAAAACTCCAAAACTGGAACCTCACCATCAGATAGAGTTTAACGTCATTCCCAATCAACCACAGTGGGTTATTTAATGCCGGCAAAGATGTGAAAGATTAGTAATGAGTTTGGAAGAAAAAAAATTTTCTTCAGGATTTGATCTTTCTAGAAATGTAAAAATTAGGACCGGAAATATTTTTTTCCTTCAAATGAACAACTTTTAATTGATAAAAAATATTTTTCAAGTCTTTTTTTTTTTAATAAAATAAGTTATTCATTATAAAATTAGGTCATCAATGAATAAAATAATTAAAATCTCATAAATCTTAATATTCGCTGATTTTTGGTAATAAAATAAAAATCTTTTTTATTACCTCCCCTTACGGATTTTGCCAGTCCCTATATATACAAAAATGCTGATAGGTACGCGTCCCGCGTCCCTGATGCATAAAAATCTAAAAGGACGCAATAAAATCATGCCCATGCGTCCTTGCGTTTTTCTTTTTTCTTCCCTCACCATTTCAAGCTAACTGTAAATACATTTGAATAGTTTATTCGAAACGAATTATACAGGATAGGTTACAAGGTAGGGATTAGACGGCTTTAGTTGGGACCCATGAATTTTCCCAGAGACTCATTCAAAGTAAATATGTGAGTCCCAGGACGCACTAAATCAAAAAGCTATCAACATCACTAAATAATATTCTTTGTTAGGTGTTTTTTTTTTGGGGGGGGGGCTTGTTAATTTTTTTTTTTCTATTTTTGAAGAAGTTTGTGGACAGTGCTACCGATAACCTTCTTCTTGAAGAATGGGGAGGGAAAAAAAAACACTAAAAATGAAAAGCAAAATAACTAAGGAAGACGTGTTATTGTTTTGTTGTTTTTTGTTGAGGGGGGGGGTTCTTTTTTTTTTTTCAAATTTAAATCTAATCCTGGACTGAGTTTTCTTCTCCCGAACGTCACCGTTCGGTACAACACCAGCTAAAATAAATATAAATAAATAAATAAAAATGAAAAAAAAATTGAAATAATTGCGAAAGAAAGAAAAAGTAGAATTGGGAGTGTTTTTCAGGGGGTTAGTAGTAGTCATCACCGAAGCAACCAAGCTAAAATCTCCAGACTTCACCCTACCGGCCCGGCTGCCCGCCCCACCCGGCAGCGCCACACCCTGTCATCCCGCCGCCTACCACTCCACCCCCCCCCCACCACTACACACAGTGGGGAAGAGATAAAGTATCAAACTTTCCAGAGAGAATGAGAGGAGAGAAAAAGAGAGGGAGAGAGAGTGGAGAATAAGAGACTGAGAGAGGGGAGAGAATAAGAGAGAGAGAGGGGAGAGATAAGGAGACAGAGAGAGGGGAGAGATAAGGAGACAGAGAGAAAGGAGTCTAAGAGAGGGGAGAAACAGAGACAGAGAGAAGGGGGAGGGACAGAGAGAGTGGAGAGGAGAGAGACAGAGAGGGGGGAGAACAAGAGAGAGAGAGGGGGGAGAACAAGAGAGAGACAGAGAGGGGGAGAGAATGAAATAGAGAGGGGAGAGAGAATGAAATGGAGAGAGAATGAAACAGAGAAAGAGGGGAGATGCAGAGAGAGGAAAGAGAGAGAAAGAGGGGAGAGAGAAGTAGAGAGAGAGAGAAGGAGAGAAAGTAGAGAAAAAGAGAGAAAGACAAATATATTTTTTTATTTCCTCTATTTCTCAACAAGCTTCGTTTTTCAAATTTACTCTAGAATGAAAAAAAAAATGTTTTTTTTTTTCGGAGCGAGGGTGGGTGGGGGCGAAAATAGGTTAATCATGAATGGATATTAAAAGGAACGGGTTTAGTTACAAAAAAAAGTGTCCACCATATAAAAATAAAAACAAAAATAGTAAAAGAAAGCAACAAAAAAAATAAGGGCGTGGGTAGAAAATAATGTGTACCCATCATTATCGGCACGCTCTGAACAGTCTCGAAAATAAATAAATAAATAAATAAATAAAAATAAAAAATGCCCAGAGAAATGGAAATTCGAGAAAGAATCGAAACCAACCGGGGGGGGGGGGTATGAATTAACAGCAGATGGGGATTACTGGGGGAATAAAATTCAAATAGACTTGTTGTCACTTTATCTTGAATTAAAGCTACCAGAAACTACGCTGAAAACACAACGAATATAATATAATAAAGAACAGCAAATAAGAAAAATATTTACTAAATGCTATATTAGCAGAGCAGGTATTTAAAAAAAAAAATAAAATTATATATTTAGATTATAATATGAAACGGCTGAACTTGCACAAAGGTGTCAAAATTAGGGTGACCCAGAAATACAGAACCCAAATTATTTATTTTTCCCATTAAACTAACCTTAAACCTCACACAACCCAACCCTAAACCCCCTAATTAAAATTAACAGTTTCATAAAAGTTGTGGGTTCTGTTTTTTCTGGGTCACCGGTATACAGGTGACCCAGAAAAAACAGAACCCAAATTATCTATTCATTTTCCCATTAAACTAACCCTAAACCCCAACCCTAACAGTTTTATTACAAAAAGCAAGATCTGGTGATAGTGAATGTGTATATATATTTACTTTGTCGTTAATTGTTTTATTTTCATAGTTTTCCCCGGACTTACATACACACAAATGCCCTTTATATATGTATTAGCAGTGGCTACCCGGCGTCGCCTGGGTAAAGGGGATTTTTTTAAGTTAGTCCCGCAGATCCATTATTACTGAATCGTGAGTTAAATCCTTATGTAAAAAAAAGAGCTTGCATTTATCCAGCTACTCTGAAAAGAAATGTTAATGTCTACTATCTAAAATATTAAATGGAAAAAAATGCCATGCTGTTATCATTTGAATTTTATTTTTTATCTTCATCAAATCACTATTTTTTTTTTTTTTTGCTCAAAAACCAAGCCCTGGTGATATTTGATGTGTATATATATATTTACTTTGTCGTTAATTGTTTTATTTTCGAACTGCCCTTTATACATGTATAGATAGATAGATAGATAAATATCATTTTTTAAAGTTTTTTTTTTTTTTACTTCTATCTTGTTGAAATGAATGTTTTTTGGGGTTTGTTCTTTTAAATAATATTAATCCATAGGTGGTCTAAAATAAATGGTCAATTTCCTTCTCAAAGAGAAAAGAAGTACCACTCCCAAAATAGAATGTCCTCATTATTATTCATGAGGTGAAATGACTTAAGGGTCATGTGACCGAAAGCGAGCACGTTGGAATATTAAAATTTGGAATTAAAATTTTTCTTTTTTTACTTTAATCTTCTTCTTTCTTATTATAATGGAGATTGTGTGTTTGTCTGTAACCGAAACTATATTACTATACAAGTCACAATTACTTAAGTTATTTACATCACATTCTCTATGATTTTATTTTAATTTAAATCTCAATTATTGATAAAATAGGTTTACATTATTAATACGGTTAGCCTTATCTACATCTATTAATAATGGAGATTCGCTTCCGGTTTTGTCTGTAACAAAACTACGTCACTGCTTAGGTCACATTACCCAAAATCGTCATAACATAGAATAAATACACTCAAAATTTGAACATGCAACATTAGACAGTCCTCATTGTTTTTTTTTAAAACAATTTTAATAAATACATGACTGGTATTATATATCTATATATAGTTTGTTTTATTTTAATACATATTTAAAGTTTACACTTCAAATTGTTTTATTTTTTTAATCCTTTAATGAATTTGATGATTTTACTTACTTAGGGTACAAACTCGCTGACGTTGAATTTTTTTACTCCCACCCCTCAGGCAATATGTTTCAAAAATCTATTTTTACATCGCCCGGAGGGTGTTTTTTTAATTTTGTACTAGTACTAATAATATGCAATTTTATTTATTATATATACAACAAAATAGCAGTTTACAGTATGAACGGGAAGGCTAATTTGCATATTGATATTAAACATTTGATTTTAATAAATATGTGCTTAGTATTATTGATTTCTAATTGTTTGGTTTTATCCTTAATGAATATTAGCAAAAATCTATGGGATAAATCCATTAACAAGAAAAAATAATTGTAATTCTATTCTTTACTTCCAATTTAAGTAAATAATTAGATTAGGAAAATTTAGCAATGAAAGACAGGAGTGATGGAAGAGTAAGTTTCAGTTGTTCTATTTTTTTCGATTATATCCCCTTCTGTTTCAAATCTTTTGGTAATTTATGAGGAAGTGCGTCCCGGTCTCCTGCCTCAAAAATTGCTACCCGGTGTAAATTAAAATAACGACCCAGCTCAGTCTATTCAAAACTATCCATCTTCATATCTATCTATCTATCTATCTATCTCAATTTGTTCATATTTATCTATACTACTTTAAATACTAAGATTTTCTTTTATTCATGTTTGTTTAATGTCTTATTTTTAGTTTAAATAAACAAGAATTACGACAAAAAAAGATGCGACCCCCCCACCACCACCACCACAAATACATTTACTTGTCGAAAATATCTATCTCCATTTGTTCATATCTATCTATATTAGTCTATTCCAAACTATATATCTATCTTCATATCTAAACAATAATTACGACAAATTACGATAAATAAACAAGAATTACGACGAGCTGGGGTTGTTATTTTGATAGCCACCGGGTAGCAATTTTTGAGGCAGGAGACCGGGACGCACTTCCTCATAAATTACCAACCTTTTTATCTGCATTCTTATTTAGTGTCATTAGCCTTTCTAATTTAATACAATATTTTATTACATTAAAACTTAAATACTTGTACCCGATGGAGGGTGCTTATGTTTACTAGTCTAAATAACGACAAGTTGTCTTTTTTTATAAGTTTGTTACTTAGTCTTTACTAAACTTTCCGGTCATTTTTATCCTTTTGTGGTCCCGGCCTCATGTCCTAATTTTTACGCTATGTTTTACCGGGCCGGTGCCAGCGAATTTCCGGCCCAACTTAGATATTGTCCGAGTCATGTTTTTGTCGCTTTTTGTCGGCTAATTAATGTAGATATTTACCCCCCCCCCGGATTTTTTATCGGCAAATAAAAGTAGATATTTTACACACAACCCACTTAAAAAAAAAAAAAAGTTTTTGTCAATTGAATTTGTACAAATTTCGGCTAAACTTGCAAATTGGTCGGAAAATTAAAACGGAAAATTTTTTGGTGGTCCCCCATGACAGTTTAACTACAGTCTATGAATCAACTTTTTGCGAATTGGGTTACGGTTTGGGGATTAAGGTTGTTTTTAATTACGTATTGCTTAAAAAAAATCACTATACATTTAATTAACCATTGAAATTAATTATTGAACCAAACGGTAGACACATTAGTCTCAGTTAGTAGCTTAGTAGCTCATAAGGGCAATAAAATGACTAAAATATATGGCTGAACTTGCATAAAAGTGTCAAAATTAGGGTGACCCAGAAAAAAACAGAACCCAAATTATTTATTTATTTTCCCATTAAACTAACCTTAAACCCCAAGCCTAAGCCTAACCCCCCTTTCCCTAGTTAAAATTAACAGTTTTATTACAAAATTTGTGGGCTCTGTTTTTTCTGGGTCACCCTAATTTTGACACCTTTGTGCAAGTTCAGCCAAATATATATCTAATCTGACTTGTATATGTGTATATATATATATATATATATATATATATATATATATAGTCACACGCGGGGCGGTCTTCGTATCTATAGCTCTGCTGATGAGACCTAATAGGTCGAAATATATATTCAGAGATTGATTTTTCTCGATTTGTTTAGCCTTACATTTAAGAAGTTAAATCCCGCCTAATTAACCATAAATGAATTAACTTTCAAAAATTAGGTCTGACTAAAATTAAAAGCATATATTCTCCCAAATACACTGTCGGCTGAAAATAGCTAAAAGTTGTTTACATTTGCATATATATATATATATATATATATATATGTGTGTGTGTGTGTGTGTGTGTGTTAATTGCACAGAAATAAATGAATTAAAATAGTGTTTAAGTTGCCAGTCATGAATCAGCACATTTCTCAAGCATGGCTTTGAGTCAATTTTAATATCTTTCAAAGAAGCAGTGGCAGCCAAGACAAGGCCAAAGGAAGGAGAGAGAGAGAGAGAGAGAGAGAGAGAGAGAGAGAGAGAGAGAGAGAGAGAGAGAGAGAGAAGGGGTTAAATAAAAAAAGAAAAGTTCTTGTTTTACAGCCTTCAAGATTCCCAGTCAGTTAAATTAGCATAAAATGGAAAGGGGAAAAAAGGGGTCCCCAAGGAAAGAAGGGAGGGAGGAAGACAAAGAACATTTTTTAGTATGACGAAATTGATTCAATGCGATGGTGGAATCATGAGAAACGTCCATTTTCAAAAAAGACATAAAAATCCGTTGAAGACAGCTTGAATTTTATCTTAAATTTGTAAATATAGGCGTAAAGTAGGCACTGCCAAAGTTGCCGTAAAATCCGTATTTTACAAAATAAATTTACCCCAGCCCCCCGATTGAAAAATAAATTTATTAAAATCGAAAAATTCCCTGATTTTTTGGTAATTTTTTTCAATCGGTAGGGAGGGCTTTATTTCGTAAAATACTGATTTTACATCATCTTGGGCCATGTTTACGATATATTTGAGCAAAATTGATCGAAAAAAATGTATTAAAGATAAATTACATGTGTAATATTTTGTTGTTTTTACTGATGCTCATTATGTTACTACTTTTCGACTTAGACAAAAATTTGGGTAAAAAAGAATTTCCTCGTAAATTTCTACCATTAAATATACTGAACCCTCTTTTTATGTCCGTGTTTTTGCAATAAATGTTTTATTTTTCTTGCACATGTTACAATATGTTACAATACTAAATATATTTTCTTTTTTTGTTAAAGAATAAAGAACCAAGAAAATATATTTAGTATTGTAAAATAACGGGTGCAAGAAAAATAAAACATTTATTGCAAAAACACGGACATAAAATGAGGGTTCAGTTTATTCTAAGATAGGAATTTACGAGGAAATTATTCTTCTTTACCAAAATTTGACCGTAAATAATCAATTTAATTAATTTTAATTCGTATTTAAAATGAACACGAGTCAACATTTTGTAAAGAAAGCAGATTAGATATCCAAAGTTTTATTTGAGATCTTTACAATTAATTTTTTTTAAAAATTAAAAAAAGAAAGGTAATTTTGATCTTTTATCGTCCCGGCCTCCTGCCTAATTTACGCTATGTTTTAGCGTACCGGCATCAGGCGAATTTCCGGTCCAACTTAGATATTTTCCGAGTCGTGTTTTTGTCGCTTTTTGACAGCAATATAATGTAGATATTTTACACAGCTGGTTTAAATCCAGAGTTTTCCTTCTATTTAGATTGGTTGTCTTAAAAAGTTTGAAGAACCCAGCCTGCCCTACAAATAGTAGTACCACTCCGTGTCAGAGTGGACCTGGGAGTAATAGTGATGATGGGTACTCTGAAGAGATAAATTCACGATTTTCTCAAGATAAAAATAAACTTTTAAAAAATTATATATATATATATATATATATATATATATATATATCTTATTATAATGGAGATTGTGTGTTTTTCTGTCTGTAACCGAAACTATATTATTATACAAGTCACAATTCCCTTAATTATTTACATTACATTCTCCATGATTTTATTTTTATTTAAACCTCAATTATTAATAAAATTGTTTTACATTATTAATACTGCTGACCATATCTACATACTAAGAACATACATTTCTATTTATATATACAACAAAATAGATGTGTGTACTGGAAGGCTAATTTGCATATTGATCTTAAAAATTTGATTTTAATAAATATATGCTTGGTATTATTGATTTCTAATTGTTTGGTTTTATCTTATTGAATATGAGCAAAAATCTCTGGGATAAATCTTAAAAGAAATTCATTAAGAAGAAGAAATAACTGTAATATTATCCTTTACTTCCTATTTTAAGTAAAGAGTTAAATTAGGAAAATTTACCAATGAAAGACGGGAGTAATGGAAAGTGATGGAAGAGTTAGTTTCAAAGCTGTTCTATTTTTCGATAATACCCCCTCTGTTCCAAATATTTTTATCTGCATTCTTATATAGTGTTATTAGCCTTTCTAATTTAACATGATATTTTATTATATTAAAAGTTAAAAACTTGCACCCGTAGGGTGCATAAATTTGCTAGTATATATAAGGTGCGTAATGTGGCAAAAAAATCATCTAAATGAATCTAGAACCTTCCCAGTTAATTATTGGCTACACACCCGGATCTTCAGCCCCCTCCCCCCTCCCCCCAGCTTATCCTGGCCAGTCTGGTAAGTACCCCCTCCCCAACCCCAAAGAATTCAGATAGAGAGAGAGTAGTGCTTTCCATAGCACAGGGCATCGGCAAAAAAAAAGAAAAAAAACTCCACAAAAAAACTCGAAAGAGACGACTGTGAGGGGGTGGGGGAAGGGATTAAAAAACAAGCACATCACATGTCAACACTGTTTAAAGAATGTGCGAAGAAAGGTAGCCCTCCCCCATGCATCCACTGCTTTTTTTTTCAGAAACGCCGGTGTGTTAGGTGGGTGGGTGGGTTGAGTGTTTGGTTGGTTGGTTGGTTGGTTGGTTGGTTGCGTGAAAAGGAAGAGGACTGCTTGCTTCCTCATGCCAGTATTTAGTGATGATAGTAGAAAGAGTTCTACTGGCCTTGCTCTCTCTGTGTGTATGTGCGCATGCGCGTGATTAGCGTGAGTGGGGAAAAATGGACGCCTTTAACTGGCTCAGATGAGGCTAGTAATAATGAAAAACTAGCTCCCTTTTATGTCAGGGCAACCTTAGCACAATGATAACAAAGAAGGAAAGACGAAAGAATAAACATGTCCAATTTAGAAGCATCTAATATGATTTTATTATTATTAAGTAGAGACCGCGAAAACTCTTATCTACACATCTATCACTAAAATTAACATTATCTTTTTGTGTGTCTGTGTGTTTATATAGATAAATATATACTAGCAGAAGTACCGGGTCCATGATGGGACTAATAGGATTTTAGGAACATCACTGAGTGAGAGAGAAAGGGAGAAGAAAGGAATAATTTGCATATTAAAATGTCCGCTTATTTTAGGAAATGCGGTTTTGTTTTTTGTTTTTTTTTTGTTTTTTTTACATTCAATATTTTATTTAAGATATGTAACCCTAAACACGATATATCAAATTTTTAAAATGTTCGCTTATTTTTTTGTTAGTTGTTTTTTTTTAATCATCAGGAGTTTGTTTAATGTTTTTTTCTTTCGAATGGAAAAAATTTTTCAAGAAAATATTAATTTTTCTGCAAGTTTCATTGTGTTAAATATAGGAGGGGTAAATTATATATATATATATATATGAATGTTGAATTAAACAAAAGGCAGGTCTCCTGTTTAACGATTTTATTGGTGATCTTTTCAAGTTTTCTGGCCAACTTTTTTATATTTGGATGGAATTCGTGGATTAGTCCATATGGACCGGGTTAGCTCAGTCGGTAGAGCGTTCGGCTAGAAACCACAAGGTTCCTAGTTCGATACCGGTCCTCGCCAACTCAGCGTATGAGTAGCACAGGGGTCTGTGCGGTAAAGTAAGGAGCTGATGGTAGGTGTGGCGCTCCACCTCAGACACTAAAATAATCTCCTTGGTCTAGCGCAAGTGAAAAGGGGATAGACTCCCTCGCTGATTGGCTGATACCGACTTTAGGCTGCCCCGACGACTTTACTTTACTTTATATATATATATATATATATATATATATATATATACTAGCAGATGCACCCAGTCCATGACTAGACTAAAAAAGTTTTAGGAAGCCTAGGGTCCCACCAAAATTGTACGAAAGGAGAGAATGACAGAAGAAAGGGGAATGTAAACAGGTAAAAAAAAACCTGAATTTTAGGGGCTCACCAAGAGCAATAGGTGTCCAAAATTGTACAAAAGGAGAGCGTGAAAGAAGAAAAGGAGGATGTTGAGCAAAAAAAAAAAGCTCAAAGCCTGGTGGCCCACCAAAATTGTTTGAAAAGAGAGTCTGAAAGGAAAAGAGGTATGTCAAAGGGCCTAAAAAAAACTTGAATCCTAGGAGCCCACAAAGAGCAGTGGGCCTCCAAAACTGTATGAAAGGAGGGCGTGAAAGAGGAAGGAAATAGTCGAGAGCCCCCCAAAAATGCTCAAAACCTAAGGGCTCACCAGGAGCAGGGACACACCAAAATTGTGCAAAAGCAGACCATGAAAGGAAAAGAGGGATGTTGAAGGGACCAAAGAATCTTGAAGCCAAGGGACCCAGCAAGAACAGGGGCACACCAAAATTGTATGAAAAGAGAGTATGAAAAAAAGGGTCCAAAGAAGCTTGAAGCTTAGGGACCCAGCAAGAACAGGGACACACTAAAATTGTATGAAAAGAGAGTATGAAAAAAAGGGTCCAAAGAAGCTTGAAGCTTAGGGATCCAGCAGAACAGGGGTACACCAAAATTGTATGAAAAGAGAGTATGAAAACAAAGGGTCCAAAGAAGCTTGAAGCTTTGTATCTATGTAGCCTAGGCGGGTTTATATGGAGGATGAGCTGTTGCCCAAGCAGCAGATACCCCCTCTCCACTGGGCTGCTGTGATTCAAAGGAAAGGTAAGGAATCAATACAGTTTAGCAGTAGCAGTTTCGCAGGAGTTGCTGGGTAGCACTGGATTTCAGCATTGCTTGAAGCCTAGGGACCCAGCAAGAACAGGGGCACACAAAAATTGTATGAAAGGAGTGCGCGAAAAGAAAAGGGGTTGTTGAAGGTCCCAAATAAGCTTGAAGCCTAGAGACCCAGCAAAAATAGGGGCACACTAAAATTGTATGAAAGGAGAGCTTGAAAAGAAAAAGTCCCCAAAGAAGCTTGAAGCTTTAAGGCCTTGCCATGGGTTGCACACAGTGGCACACTAAAATTGCATGAAAAAATTGTATGAAAAGAGAGATGTTGAAGGGTCCAAAGAAGCTTGAAGCTTAGGAACCCAGCAAGAACAGGGGCACACCAAAATTGTATGAAAAGAAAGTGTGAAAAAAAAAATGTCCCCAAAGAGGCTTGAAGCTTTGGGGCCTTGCCACGGGTTAATGCAGCAACTGGGAATGGCTATTTAAAAATGCACTTGGGGACTCCCAATGGAGAGTCTTTATATAGAGCAATCCATTACTATATTGCTACTGACATTATATAATAATTTGAAAATGTGGGTGAGGTCTCCTGAAGGAGGCAAGCACCCTCCAGGCCCCAAATCTCTTGTTACATCTCTGACGTATGCATTGAAGGTATTTAGTTCAAAGCTTCTCTTGTTTCTTATCTGAACTAAAATCTTGTTTGCTTAGAACAAATAGAATCTGGGTAATAAAAGGACAGACAGACAGACAAACAAAAAGGAAAAGAATGAAATATTCCAAATTTGATGCAATTTGGCCAAGTCATTATTATTATTATTATTATTATTAATTACTCCTTTTGAGTTTTCACATCAGCATTAGCTGATGGTCTTTCACTGGAGTCTGAGTGACAACAAGTCTCCTCAGGTCTCCAGGACTCTTCTGAGTATTCTGGCAGATTGCAACAGTGCAGTCTTCTAGATGGTATCAATCCTTCCTCTGATTTCCAGACTTTCCAAATCCTTTTGGGACCGTTCTAAGTGCACCAACTACAATTGGTATCACTTTGACTTTCATATTCCATAACTTTTTCAGTTCCCTGACAAGGTCCAGGTATTTGTCCATTTTTTCATTTTCCTTAAGCTTCACCCTGTGATCTGCTGGAACTGCAAAATCCACCAGTTGACAAGTTCTTTCTTTTTTCTTAATCAGCACTAGGTCTGGTCTTCTTGCTGGGATAAGGTGATACGTTTTTTATCTCAAAGTCCCAGAGAATTTTATGCGTTTCATTCCCAAGATCAGAATTATTATTATTATTATTATTTTCACATCAGTGTAGGCTGATGGTATTTTACTAGAGTCTGAGTGATAACAAGTCTCAGGTCTCCAGGACTCTTCTGAGTATTCTAGCTGATTGCAGCAATGCAGTAGTCTGGATGGTCTCAATTCTTCCTCTGATTTCCAAATCCTGCAGTCTTTTTCCCAAGTTTATTGGGACTGTTCCAAGTGCACCAACTACAATTGGTATCACTTCACCCTCATATTCCACAGCTTTTTCAATTCGCTGGCATGGTCTCATTATTATTATTATTATTATTATCACTCCTTTTGAGTTTTTCACATCAGCGTTAGCTGATGGTATTTCACTAGAGTCTGAGTAAAAACAAGTCTCTTCAGGTCTCCAGGACTTTTCTGAGTATTCTAGCCAATCTTAACAGTACTGTAGTTTGGATGGTCTCGATTCTTCCTTTGATTTTCAGTTCCTCCAGTCTTTTTACCAAGTTTATTGGGACTGTTCCAAGTGCACCAACTACAATTGTTATCACTTTGACTTTTTATATTCCATAGCTTTTTCAGTTCTCTGGTAAGGTCCTTTTTGTTTTCCTTTATCTTCACCCTGTGATCTGCTGGAACTAATAAATCCACCAATTGACAAATTCTTTCTTTTTTACTAATCAACACTAGGTCTGGTCTTCTTGCTGGGATTATTATTATTACTAGCAAATATATGCACCCTCCGGGTGCAAGTATTTAAGTTTTAATGAAATAAAATATTATGTTAACTTAGAAAGGGTAATGGAACTAAATAAGATGCCGATAAAAAGATTTGAAACAGAGGGGGAACAACTAAAACTTGCTTTTTCTTCCCTCCCGTCTTTCATTGCTAAATTTTCATAATTTAACTATTTAGTTAAATTAGGAAGTAAAGAATAGAATTACTGTTAATATTGTTAATGGATTTCTTTTAAGATTTATTGGAGAGATTTTTGCTCATATTCATTAAGATAAAACCAAACAATTAGAAATCAATAATACTGAGCACATATTTATTAAAACCAAATTTTTAATATCAATATGCAAATTAGCCTTTCCCTTCACACTGCAAACCACTATATTTTGTATATATAAATACGATTGCATGTTAATAATATGTATATATGGTCAACAGTATTAATAATGTAAAACTATTTTATTAATAATTGAGGTTTGAATAAAAATCAAATCATGCAGAATGTGATGTAAATAATTGTGGGAATTGTGACTTGATTAGTAATATAGTTTCGGTTACAGACAGAAAAACACGCAATCTCCATTATAATAAGATTATCATTATTCC
This sequence comes from Doryteuthis pealeii, assembly GCA_023376005.1. NCBI lineage: Eukaryota > Metazoa > Mollusca > Cephalopoda > Myopsida > Loliginidae > Doryteuthis > Doryteuthis pealeii. The sequence goes on along the minus strand of CM042182.1, from coordinate 38,806,110 downwards.
TATTATTTTTATTATTTTCACTTCTTTTGAGTTTTTCCCACCAGCGTTAGCTGATGGTATTTCACTAGAGTCTGAGTGACCTCAGGTCTCCAAGGACTCTTCTGAGTATTCTAGCTGATTGCAGCAGCACAGTAGTCTGAATGGTCTCAATTCTTTCTCTGATTTCCAGATCCTCCAGTTCAAAGCTTCTCTTGTTTCTTATCCGAACAAAAATCTTTTTTGCTTAAAACAAATAGAATCTGGGTAATAAACAGACACACACATACACACACACAAAGGGAAAGGAATGAAACATTTCAAATTTGATGCAATTTGACCAAGCCATTATTATTATTATTATTATTGTTGTTGATGTTGTCATCATCATCATCATCAGTTTTTCCCAACAGCATTAGCTAATGGTCTATCACTGGAGTTTGAGTGACAACAAGTCTCCTCAGGTCTCCAGGACTCTCCTGAATATTGTAGCTGATTTCAACAATGCTTTTGTCTGGATGGTCTCAATTGTTCCTCTGTTTTTAACTGCAACTCGATTGTTTAACCACCTTATGTGTTTAAAAATAACTAGGAAGGAACTCAATTATATCTACCCCTGATGATGGCACTTC
>CM042182.1:38790502-38803002 GCA_023376005.1 Doryteuthis pealeii | reverse complement strand
ATATATATATACACACGCACACACACACACACACACATATATATATATATACACATGCACACACACATATATATACACGCATACACATATATAGATACACACACACACATATAGATACACACACACACACACATATATATATACACATATAGACACACAGACAGAGATACACATACACATATATATATACACATATAGACACACAGACAGAGACACACATACACATATATATATACACACAGAGACACACATACACATATATATATACACACAGAGACACACATACACATATATATATACACACAGAGACAGAGACACACATACATATATATTATATATATATATATGAGAGAGAGAGAGAGATTAGTCAACATCAGTAGAAAACAAACAGTGTTCTACATTTTTATTGTTTCATGACAGTTAGGTAAAACAAAAAAAAAACAAAAGAGTCTGGTTGAATGTAGCTGAAAGGCAAAGCCGAGAAAGATATCAAGCAAAAAAGACAAGATATTTTTTAGCGCGTACGCACACATATGGTACGCATCAAGACGTAGCAGGTAATTACCAAGTGCTATTGAGTAACAGATGAATTAAAGCTGTTTGTTGCTCGGTTGTCCTAGATAAGTTATATACGGAAATTAAAACCGAGAATGGTGAATGACATGTACCAAGTTTTAAGTAACATAACAGGAAGAACGAAAAGTGTCAGAAGATCGGGCACAAAATAATACTAAAATCAGATGTTAAGTGTCGTTCAGAAGAGTACAAAGTTTGAAAGACAATTTAAAAGTGCAAGTATTTCAAAAGACGTTTCAAGTCAACAACGTTTTATGGCTATCAGACCTTTTTGAGTTCATTTCAGACCAAATCAAGACATTTTAATATCAGGTTGCTTATAGTACCTGCTGTTGCTTAAATGGTCACCCATCTAAGTATTGAACAGGCTCATTGCTGCTTAACTTTGGTGAAATGTTGTTCAGAAGAGTACAAAGTTTGAAAGACAATTTAAAAGTGCAAGCATTTCAAAAGACGTTTCAAGTCAACAACGTTTTATGGCATATCAGACCTTTTTGAGTTCATTTCAGACCAAATCAAGACATTTTTAATATCAGGTTGCTTATAGTACCTGCTGTTGCTTAAATGGTCACCCATCTAAGTATTGAACAGGCTCATTGCTGCTTAACTTTCGTGAAATGTTGTTCAGAAGAGTACAAAGTTTGAAAGACAATTTAAAAGTGCAAGTATTTCAAAAGACGTTTCAAGTCAACAACGTTTTATGGCATTCAGACCTTTTGAGTTCATTTCAGACCAAATCAAGACATTTTAATATCAGGTTGCTTATAGTACCTGCTGTTGCTTAATGGTCACCCATCTAAGTATTGAACAGGCTCATTGCTGCTTAACTTTGGTGAAATGTTGTTCAGAAGAGTACAAAGTTTGAAAGACAATTTAAAAGTGCAAGTATTTCAAAAGACGTTTCAAGTCAACAACGTTTTATGGCATATCAGACCTTTTTGAGTTCATTTCAGACCAAATCAAGACATTTTAATATCAGGTTGCTTATAGTACCTGCTGTTGCTTAAATGGTCACCCATCTAAGTATTGAACAGGCTCATTGCTGCTTAACTTTGGTGAAATGTTGTTCAGAAGAGTACAAAGTTTGAAAGACAATTTAAAAGTGCAAGCATTTCAAAAGACGTTTCAAGTCAACAACGTTTTATGGCATATCAGACCTTTTGAGTTCATTTCAGACCAAATCAAGACATTTTAATATCAGGTTGCTTATAGTACCTGCTGTTGCTTAAATGGTCACCCATCTAAGTATTGAACAGGCTCATTGCTGCTTAACTTTCGTGAAATGTTGTTCAGAAGAGTACAAAGTTTGAAAGACAATTTAAAAGTGCAAGCATTTCAAAAGACGTTTCAAGTCAACAACGTTTTATGGCATATCAGACCTTTTTGAGTTCATTTCAGACCAAATCAAGACATTTTAATATCAGGTTGCTTATAGTACCTGCTGTTGCTTAAATGGTCACCCATCTAAGTATTGAACAGGCTCATTGCTGCTTAACTTTCGTGAAATGTTGTTCAGAAGAGTACAAAGTTTGAAAGACAATTTAAAAGTGCAAGCATTTCAAAAGACGTTTCAAGTCAACAACGTTTTATGGCATATCAGACCTTTTTGAGTTCATTTCAGACCAAATCAAGACTTTTAATATCAGGTTGCTTATAGTACCTGCTGTTGCTTAAATGGTCACCCATCTAAGTATTGAACAGGCTCATTGCTGCTTAACTTTCGTGAAATGTTGTTCAGAAGAGTGCAAAGTTTGAAAGACAATTTAAAAGTGCAAGTATTTCAAAAGACGTTTCAAGTCAACAACGTTTTATGGCATATCAGACCTTTTTGAGTTCATTTCAGACCAAATCAAGACATTTTAATATCAGGTTGCTTATAGTACCTGCTGTTGCTTAAATGGTCACCCATCTAAGTATTGAACAGGCTCATTGCTGCTTAACTTTGGTGAAATGTTGTTCAGAAGAGTACAAAGTTTGAAAGACAATTTAAAAGTGCAAGTATTTCAAAAGATGTTTCAAGTCAACAACGTTTTATGGCATATCAGACCTTTTTGAGTTTATTTCAGACCAAATCAAGACATTTTAATATCAGGTTGCTTACAGTACCTGCTGTTGCTTAAATGGTCACCCATCTAAGTATTGAACAGGCTCATTGCTGCTTAACTTTCGTGAAATGTTGTTCAGAAGAGTACAAAGTTTGAAAGACAATTTAAAAGTGCAAGTATTTCAAAAGACGTTTCAAGTCAACAACGTTTTATGGCATATCAGACCTTTTTAAGTTCATTTCAGACCAAATCAAGACATTTTAATATCAGGTTGCTTATAGTACCTGCTATTGCTTAAATGGTCACCCATCTAAGTATTGAACAGGCTCATCACTGCTTAACTTTGGTGAAATGTTGTTCAGAAGAGTACAAAGTTTGAAAGACAATTTAAAAGTGCAAGTATTTCAAAGACGTTTCAAGTCAACAACGTTTTATGGCATATCAGACCTTTTAAGTTCATTTCAGACCAAATCAAGACATTTTAATATCAGGTTGCTTATAGTACCTGCTGTTGCTTAAATGGTCACCCATCTAAGTATTGAACAGGCTCATTGCTGCTTAACTTTGGTGAAATGTTGTTCAGAAGAGTACAAAGTTTGAAAGACAATTTAAAAGTGCAAGTATTTCAAAAGACGTTTCAAGTCAACAACGTTTTATGGCATATCAGACCTTTTTGAGTTCATTTGATACCAAATCAAGACATTTTTAATATCAGGTTGCTTATAGTACCTGCTGTTGCCTAAATGGTCACCCATCTAAGTATTGAACAGGCTCATTGCTGCTTAACTTTTGGTGAAATGTTGTTCAGAAGAGTACAAAGTTTGAAAGGCAATTTAAAAGTGCAAGTATTTCAAAAGACGTTTCAAGTCAACAACGTTTTATGGCATATCAGACCTTTTTGAGTTCATTTGATACCAAATCAAGACATTTTAATATCAGGTTGCTTATAGTACCTGTTGTTGCTTAAATGGTCACCCATCTAAGTATTGAACAGGCTCATCACTGCTTAACTTTGGTGAAATGTTGTTCAGAAGAGTACAAAGTTTGAAAGGCAATTTAAAAGTGCAAGCATTTCAAAAGACGTTTGAAATCAACAAAAATGGCAAACCACTCTCCCAATTAGATCTTATCCCACTGTTTGGTTGGTTGGTTGGTTGGTCAACTCCATTGGTTCTTTTATGAAATGATTGTTTTGATTTCGTTTCAAGTCAAAAAGTTGATTTGGTTGGTTATTTTGTTCTTAGAATTTTTGAGATGAGTCTTGATAATTTGGATTATTCAGACTATTGTCCTCATCTTTATTATTCTCTCTGAATTTTTTAGATGAGGCTTGATTATTAGTATTATTTGGATTATTCAGACTATTGTCCTCATCTTTATTGTTATCTGCAATATTTCTCTGAATTTTTGAGATGAGCTTGATTTTAGTATTATTTGGATTATTTGAACTATTGTCAATAAAAATGGCAAACCACTAACAAAGGTTTAGAAAAATCTGAGTCTCTCATTTAGATCTTATCCCACGGTTGATTGGTTGCTTGGCTGGGGTTTATGGCAGGGTTCATTTTATGCCAAAGACGTTTTGTTTTAAAATTTCAAAAGATGTTTCAAGTCAACAAAGTTGATTGGTTGGTTATTTTGTTCTTGGAATTTTTTAGATGAGGCTTGATTATTTGGATTATTTGGACTATTGTCCTCATATTTATTGTTATCTGCAATATTTCTCTGAATCTTTTAAGTGAGCCACCACCTTGTGTCACATCCTGCTCGGCAGAGGGCTGATATATATATATATATATATATATGTAATATAAAGATTTTGAAGGCAATTTACAATGCAATATGTGTTGAATTTATTTAACTTTTTTTTTTTTTTTTCAGTAAAAAAGTAAAATTCCATCTTCATAGTTATTGAAAGTTGAAAGTATTGAAAGTACTAGGTGATTTTTTTATAGTACTTATCCCTTCAAAATCTTTATATTACACATACACACAATGCTTCAATGATACTATAAAGAAACAAACTTTATTTCACTATGCCGAGCAAGGCTTATATTTATAGTAAAAATTAAAAGAATTTCGAACATTTACCACGCGCGGGAGCAGCTGAGCCGATTTAATTTAAATAAAAATTTTCAAATATACGGCATTCATCAACTTCTTAAACAACATAAGTACTATAAAAAATCACCAAGTACTTTCAATACTTTCAACAACTCTGAAGATGGAATTTTACTTCCGAAAATATTTAGTTTTGAAAAAAAAAACAAAAGTTAAATAAATTCAACACATATTGCATTGTAAATTGCTTTCAAAATCTTTATATTACACATACACACAATGCTTCAATGATACTATAAAGAAACAAATATATATATATATATATATATATATATATATATATATATATATAGTGTGTGATTTTTATTCAGTTCATACATTCTTGTGTGACATAGTGCCCACTTACATCTATATGTTTACTGATTTAATACTGGCTTCCATTACCTCTCAAACTGGTAGGACACAGTGGTATCAAATATTCAATTGTCCCCCGCCCCTATTCTATCAAGATAATAACCCAAAGGATAATGTTATCACCCTAACCCATAAACAACCACTCTGTAAATTAGTTCCCTAAATCAGCCTTCTCCATCAAAGTCAACTAATTTAAATTGAATGTCACCAAGAACCTTGCTCTCCCATTGCTCTGCTCTCCCTTTTAACACCTAACTCCCCTTCAGTTTGAGAGACAAGAAATAGACTCTCCTTAGGGATCAAAACATTAAATTTTTTATTCACAAGTCCTTTACTGTTACTAGGTAAAAATTTGGGACATGACTGAAGAATATAAACAAATTGTAGTATTAGGGTTAGCAAGCTAGTCTCGCAGATCCATTACCCTCCCATGGTTCTGCTCTCCCTCAGTTTGAAAAAACATTTAAATTTTCATTCACGGATCCTTTACTGTTTGGTTTGATTTGTTTTACGGCATATCAACCTCAGTGGGTCATTTAATGCCGATAAAGTTTTGAAAAAAATTCATTCTTAATGGATACTCAATTTTTTTTAATAAACACGTTTTTCTATTTAATTCATAGATGGGACCCTAACAGGTACTACCACTCCAGGTCAGAGTGGACCTGGGAGCAATGGTAATAAAGGGGTGCTCCACATTCCCAGACCTCCTTATTATAAATCTTTCGAGTTCAATATAAATTAAAATACCAATTCTAACATGAATGAAAAGTCATTTATATTTTTTTTAAACATTAGTCCAGTTTGAACACCTACTCTCACAGTTATTCAAAGTTAAATAGAACTTAGTATTTTTTATCTTTTAATCTTTATATATATATATATATATATATATATATATGAAGAGAAAAAATGGAAGTGAATCCGACAGTATGTAATATAGTTTGGTTTGTTTTTTGGCATATCAACCACAGTGGGTCATTTAATGCCGATAAAGTTTTGAAATAAATCAATTCTTAATGGATAATACAATTTTTTTATAAATACATTTTTCTATTTAACCCATAGATGGACCCTAACAGGTACTACCACTCCGGGTCAGAGTGGACCAGGGAGCAATGGGGATGAAGGGGTGCTCCACATTCCCCAAACCTCCAAAACTGGAACCTCACCATCAGATAGAGTTGAACGTCATTCCCAGGACATGTAGACCCGCAGCCACTGCCTTCTAGCATCCATATGATAAAAAGGGGTTGGGGCTTGCCATAAGGCAATAGGGTTGGGAAAATCATATAGGTACTAGGGCTCGATGATGTAATATAGTGAAAAATTTGAAAAAACACAGGTTCATAAAACAAGTGATGTTTATTTCGCCAACACTGCAGTGTTTCAATCTGTTTCATTAGATCTTCACCGAGGCTTTTTTTTCCTCAAATTAACAAAAGCCCTAATGAAGATCTTATGAAACAGACTGAAACATTGCAGCGTTGGCAAAATAAACATCACTCGTTTTATGAACCTGTGTTTTTTCAAATTTTTCAGTATATTACACACACACACACATATATATATATATATATATATATAGATGCAAAATTCTCACGGTGCTTCTTAAACTTGTTCTAGAATAACCAAATTCTTTTTTTGGAGTCAACCAAATTATCCATCGTTGTTAGTGTCTGGTCTTTCCTGTTGTTTTAGTCTGTCCAGATGATTAGATGATAGTTAAAGGTGTGGCCGATCTGGTGCCAGTCTGTCTGCAACTATTTCAAAGACACAGGACTGCAAAAGACCTTCAAGTTAACTTAAAACCAACTTCCAAAGAATTTGGCAGCTGTGGTGGGGCGGACAATAAACTGTCTGGGGGAAGGAATCCATCCATCCCCCACCCTGACCCGATCTTTGTATGTTGCTCTTGGGGTGAATTATTTTGGACCCTTTCAACTGTAACTTTCATTTATTTTGCCTTTTTTATTTTATGTAGGGGTAGATTCCACCCTCACCCCCAGCAAACAAACTCTTTTTCAGGGTGGAGAAACTGTCTGGAAGAAGGAATCCCTGCCCTGCCCCAACCCCATCTTTGTATCTTGCTCTTGGGGTGAATTATTTTGGATCCCTTTAACTGTAACTTTCATTTAATTTGCCTTTTTATTTTAAGTCAACGGGGTGGCCTAATGTCGGTATCAGCCATACAGCAAGGTAGTCTATCCCCTTTTCACTAGCATTAGATTAAGGAGATTTTTTTTTTGGTGTCTAAGGTGGAGCGCCACACCTACCATCAGCTCCTCACTTTACTGCACAGATCCCTGTGATACTCATATGCTGAGTGGGCGAGGGCCAGTATTGAAACCGGAACCTTGTGGTTCCTAGTCCAATGCTCTACAGACTGAGGGGTAGATTCCACTCCCACCCCCAATAAACAAAAAAAATTATCGTATTTGACAGCATATAAGACGCACCCCAATTTCAGTGCATTTAAGCATATATTTTTGAAATCTGTCAAGCTGTGCATTACACAAGCAGAAACATAGCTGTATAAAAGCAATTTGACAGTACAATTAGTATTCATGGAATTTAGGGTAAGTAAAAGTACTGAGTGTAAGCGGCTTAGTGAGCATCATAGAGAAGATGAGCGTAGGCTTACGGGAGGTTTCAAACTTCACCTACGATGTATAAGACGCAGGGCAATTTTCTTGAGCCAAATTTTTTTTTTAAAAGTGCGTCCTATATGCCGTCAAATACGGTATATATATATATAAAGTTTCTGGTTTGAAGATATGGTAGGAAAATACATTTTTAGATATTAAAAATGAGCTGACATTTAATAACAGAGTTTGTTTGTAAAAAAAGGGGGGGGCTGAGAGAAGGAAAAAAAAAAACGAAGCACGGAATTTATTTAATGCTGGGGAAAGATTTGGTTTATGTTGTTATGATTGTGAATAACATTATTTTTTTGTGGGGGTAGGGGGTTGCTGGGGGGTGCCGAGAAAAGTTAATGTTCCATCACATCTCTCTCCACAATTCTAAAACTATTCTTCTTGGCATTGTCAATTTCAGGTTTATGTGTGTACAAATTGTGTAAACACATATACAAATGTGTTTGGCAGCTGTTGTATAAAGATGCACATAGACACACGTAAGTGTGTGTATGTATATATATATATATATATATATATATACACACGTAAGTGTGTGTGTGTATATATATATATATATATACACACATGTAAGTGTGTGTGTATATATATATATATATATATATATATATATATATATTATATGCACATATGCATATTACAGACATATCTACCTATCTATTTTATAAACACACACATATATGCATATTACAGACATATCTATCTATCTATATATATATATATATATATTATAGACACACACACATATGCATATTACAGACACATCTATCTATCTATATATTTAATAGACACACACACACACGCATGCATATTACTGACATATATATATATATATATATATATGCATATTACTGACATATATACACAATATACATATATATATATATATATATATATATATATATATATATATATATATATATATATGCATATTGAATTAAACAAAAGACACATCCTGTTTAACAATTTTATTTGTGATTTTTTCAAGTTTTCTGGCAAACTTTTTAATATTTGGATGGAATTCGTGGATTAGTCCATCAAAGTTCATGTTCCAAGTACTTTCGGCACTTTGAAGTGCCATCATCAGGCATGATGTTTTCCAGGACTCGGGACATGAACTTTGGTGGACTTATCCATGAATTCCACCCAAATATTAAAAAGTTGGCCAGAAAACTTGAAAAAATCACAAATAAAATTGTTAAACAGGAGATGTGTCTTTTGTTTAATTCAACATGCATAAATAAAAAAATGCTGCCCAAATACACACACACATATATATATACACACACACAGTCATCCACAGACACTGTATTTTAACATATCACGTCTCCTCAGAGTGGCTAGACATAGCAGGCTAGCACCAGCTGTGATTGTAACCCAACCGATCTATCATCAGTTAGAGTTCTATATATATATATATATATATATATACACTAGGTTTGAAAATCGCATAGGCAAGAACTTATCTATAATATGCGTTTATATATATATATATATACATATTTGGCCAGGTTAGTTCAGTCGGTAGAGCATTCGGCTAGAAACAACAAGGTTCCTAGTTCGATACCTGTCCTCCCCAACTCAGCGTATGAGTAGCACAGGGATCTGTAAGGAGCTGATGGTAGGTGTGGCGCTCCACCTCAGACGCCAAAACAATCTCCTTGGTCTAGCACTATTGAAAAGGGGATAGACTCCTTCGCTGACTGGCTGATACCGACTTTAGGCCCCCGACAACTTTACTTTACTTATATATATATATATATATATATATATATATGCGCCTTTGAGTGAACAGTATTGATTAAGCTCCAAAACTGCGAGTGAATTCATGGGTAATCGTCTGAAGATGACTCGTTTTAAGGTAATTAAGATAATAAACAAAAAGACACTTAAAACAGTTACAGTAGCCTGAACATTGTGTTTATACACAATAAAGATGAGAACAACAGTCCGATAAATCATAATTATTCATATCAAGCCTCATCTCATAAATACACATAATAATATGAGGGTAATTCCATGTCAAATCATCCAGGCCATGTCACCCACCCCCTTTAATTTTTCTGAAATTTTTTTCCAAGTGTGGATTATGATAAAGTTAGCCAATTCCCAAAAGTTGAGATTCCAATTCCAAAAATTTGCAGTGTTATGTTGATTTTTAGCTCTCCAATTTTTTTTTTTTTTGGGGGGGGGGGGGGGCTAAAAAATGGCGACTTTTTGTAACCTATTTGTTTGTAAAATGAGTTCTGGAGCTTCCCTACTTCTAAAAATTGGTTTATAAAAGGTTTTTTGTACAAGGGATCGAAAAATGCTATCAAAATAATCTTAAAGTTAACCAATTTTAAGTTATTGATGATTTCTGATTTTTTCATAGCATATCCTGATTTGGCACTGTGTCTACAACAACGATTATTTTTTTTCAATTTTTTCTGAATGATTTGAAATGGAATTAGCCATGCTTTAGCAATGTTTTTTTTTTATTATTGTAGAAAAGATTTTTTATTATTTTAGAAAAGTTTTTTTTTAATTGTAGAAAAGTTTTTTTTAATTGTAGAAAAGTTTTTTTTTTTATTGTTGAAAAGATTTATATTATTGTAGAAAAGATTATATTATTGTAGAAAAGATTTTAATTTTGTAGAAAAGATTTTTTAGAAATTTTGTAGAAAAGCATGACAATTATTTTATTATAGAAACACATTCACCATCAAGAATAATAAACCAAGGGATTTTTGTGGTCAAAAATTGGGACAAGCATGACTGACAAAATAAGGCTATTGTGTGCGTTCACACACACACACACACAGTGTATTAATAAACACATACACAAATAAGTAGATTATAAAGATACATACATACACACTGTACACATAAAGAAAATATCTTACCTAAGCTGAACTGAAAAAAATAGGGCTATTGTGTACGCATACACACACATACATTGTATTAATAATCAAATATATAATTTTATAAATAAGTTCATTATATAAATTTAAGCATGGTTGATATAATCAGGCTATTGTGTGCACATATACATAGACATTTGATTCCATATGAATATATTATACAGATGCATACACATATAAATATACACACAAACATACAGATATACATACACACACAAACACACATACAGATATATATATATATATATATATATATACACACACACACACACAACATATATATATATATATATATATATATATAAGAGTTTCATTTATTATAAGAGTTTTTCATTCGCACATACACACGTACAAAATCCCGCGCTAGGATACAGTCTTAACGTCACAACCAACACGCATTTTCAATGTCACGCGTATTACAACATACACACACGTACAAACAAAAATAAACGCATTAACGGTCACACGAGAATACAGTTATTTAAAAAATAACATCATTTTCAAAAAAAAAAAATTCATTTGGGAAGAAATGCCATAGCTGGACTGCTTCAGTTCAATTCTTTTGATAAAGAGGTATTACCTCGAAAATTCAAGAAATAATAAAAATACAGTCAACACACAACACCATTGTTACCGTATTATTATTTTTTATTTATTCCAAACTGCATTGTGATAGCCTTCTAAATCAACCTCCTAACCATATATATATATATATATATATATACACACACACACTCACGACCATGCACACATATACATATATACACACAGATATTAAATCAAGAAATTAAATACAATTTTTTTATAAATATATTTTTCTATTTAACGCATAATGGGACCCTAACAGGTACTACCACTACGGGTCAGAGAGGACAGGGAGCAATGGTGACGAAGGGGGTGCTCCACATTCCCCAAACCTCCAGAACTGGAACTTCACCATCAGATAGTTTAACGTCATTCCCAGGACATGTAGACCCTCAGTCACCGCCTTCTAGTACCCATATGATAAAAAGGGATTGGGGCTTGCCATAAGGGCAATAGGGTTGGGAAAATCATATAAGTGCTAGGACTTGACGTGACCAGCCAATTTATCGGAGGGGGCCTCTCGGACCGCCCGTCTAGCCCAAGATAGGGCCAAAGTGGAGTATTGCAAGTCATGAACTGCTCATCCACCGGGGTTCTATCCTTAAGCATCACGGTCACCACCCACGGCCAACAGGTTGCCCCATTGGAGGAGTCTTACCCCTCTGCAGAGGTACAGTCGTTGTATTCTGACGCCCCAGCTGACAGGTGGGTTACTCAACTACGAAATAACCCATGATACAAATATCATACACATATATATATTTACCAACCACTCCGCACGAGTAGGATGCGACACAAGGTCAATTTCTTTGGAGTTTAACAGGTTTGAATTCAGAGTTTTCCTTCTACTAGACTGGTTACCTAGCCAGGGTTAAAGAGTCCAGTCTGCCCTGCTATTTAACCATAGCTGGAGGGAGAATTGGATTCATACCTTTCCCAAGGGTATTAGCGCCATGTGAAGGGTATTAGCGCCAGGAATTGAACTCATATACATATATGATTCTACAGACAGATTATAGACACACACACACACACACACAAACATTTTATATAAATAAGTTGTTTTTATTCATATTTCTTTTGTTATTTGCAGATATTCCTTTATTTTGTCATAAAGGAATGTTCAGTATTTTATAAACTGAGAGAAAATTAGATGTAGGTGGCTCTAAGTAAATGGGATATTATATTGTGACACTTGAGGCAATGGAATATTGTTTTGAAACTGAGACAAACAAACAAACAAATACACACACACACAT
>CM042182.1:38748002-38788002 GCA_023376005.1 Doryteuthis pealeii | reverse complement strand
AATGAGATAAAACTTGTATATTCAGAACCCAAATCTTTTCCTGTGAGTATCTTGCAATCTTTTCTAATTGATCTGTGGAATTCTTTTTAACAAAGACTGGTGTAAACGTTCTTGTTGAATCTCTCTCTCTCTCTCATTACAATTCACGTTAGATGATACACTCTTCATATCCTTTCAAATACAAAGTGTAATCTTTGACTTTGTACAGCCACAGTCTTTTCCATTAGTCATAACCAAATGTTTCTGTAGTAGAAAAATTTAAAGGGGAGAAAGGGACTAGTGAATCCAGTTATGAGAATGACAAAATATATGACAATGAAGAAGAAAATGAGCTTAGACCTGAATAAAAAAACATTCATTAGAATTGCATTTATATATATATATATATATATATATATATTTGGGAATAAAAAGGCCTTAAATACCATGGGTATCGTGGTTATGGACCATTTCCACTCGCGAGTATGTTCACGAGCTTCTTCAGACCACTGATATATTTTATTTAGATAGGCATGAGGGAGGTGAAATGTATGAATATAAAATGAGTTTGGCCATGTGCCTGTCTAAATAAAATATATCAGTGGTCTGAAGAAGCTCGTGAACATACTCGCGAGTGGAAATGGTCCATAACCACGATACCCATGGTATTTAAGGCCTTTTTATTCCCAAATAAATTTGCTCTGTTTACAATAATTAAACATTGAGCTCTCATACGGAACCTGAACTCTACAACAAACTACAGGTAGAGAATTAGGACCCACCTAGAATCACCTTGTACAAGAAACTTGGTACCGCACCAAATATATATATATATATTATATATATATATATATATATATATATATATATTTTCCATCGGAGGGAAATCCTAAGTATACATTGCTGATGAGACTTAATAAAGTTGAAACAGCTGTACGATATTTATACGATATACGCATTGTCACTGCCTTCAAGCAAAAAATATGAATAATATATAGATATATATATATATAATATATATATGAATATGATATAATGAAAAAACAAAAGATGTTTACAACTGAAATAGGCTCATCAGGAGAGAAGTGTGCAAACCGTTTCGGCCATATATATACATATATATGAATGAATTAGTTATGTATCTATTTATTGTTCTTTGTGAACGTTTCCTGTGATATTGGAAATAGAGGAAATGCATAAAAAGTGAACAAAAAAAAAAACAGAGTTTTAATATATAACCACTGTTTTGGCCTAGGTTCACTTTATTTTTCCAATATCTCGGGTGACCTTCACCCTTGGTCAAGGTTTTTTTTGACAACTAAATAATATATATATATATATAGTGTTCAAAAGATAATTGGAAGAAAAATATATATACTTTGGTATAGATTAAATCTATGATTGTTATATTATTATATGATACCAGATTATATATATATATATATATATATATATATATAGAATGAATAGAGAATGAATGAGAAAATGAGAAAAGTATTGGCATGAAAAGGTGCTCAATGCTAATAAAGCAGAGCAGATTTATAATCAATTGTAATATTATGGATTTGGAGTCATAACTTAAAGTTTAATGGTTATGCAATCATCAGATGATTTTTAAAAAATCTCAACCATTTGACTACTGGTTTTTAAGATCTCAACCATTTGACTCATCTGATGATTGCATAACCATGAAACTTTAAGTTATGAATCCAAATCCATAATATTACAATTGTTTATATATATATATGTGTGTATATATATATATATTTTTTTTTTTTTTTTTTTCTAATTATTTTTTCAACATAACAGTCAGATTCATTTCCATTTTTCTCACATACTAGCACTATGGGAAATGCAAAAAGCCTCGTCCAGGATTTGAACTCATCTCATCGTACCCATTTCCTACAATGATAACCATTGCACCACAAGTCTCCCAATATCCTATATATACATTATCTGTATAACTTGGAAAATCTTGTAAGTATACCGATTAAAAAAAGATAAAAAAAAGATGTCTACATTCTCTAAGATATTATTACGAGCTTCATGCATCATCGATTTACCATTCAGGATTATTATGTCGACAAACATGTTCTCATATAAACGCACGCACTTGTGTATGTATGTGCATGCATGTGTATGTGTGTTTATGTGAATGTGTATGTGAGTGTGTGTGTGTGTCTCTGGGGGTATATGTGTGTGTATGTGAATGTGTGTATGTATGTCTCTGTGAGTGTATCTATGTGTGTGCATATGTATGTGTGTGTGTATGTCTCTGGGTGTGTATGTATGTATATGTGAGTGTGTGTGTATATCTCTGGTGTGTGTGTATGTGTGTGTGTATGTATGTGTATGTATGTATGTGTCTGCGTATAAGTGTGTTTATGTGAATGTGTATGTGAGTGTGTGTGTATGTCTCTGGGGGTATATGTGTGTGCGTGTAAGTGTGTGTATGTCTCTGTGAGTGTATATATGTGTGTGCGCATGTATGTCTTTGTGTGCGCACGTGTGTGTGTATGTCTCTGGGGGTATATCTATGTATGTCTGTGTGTTCATATGTGTGTGTGTGTGTGTGTATGTGTATTAGTATGTGAATGTATGTGTGTGTATGTCTCTGTATGTATGTGTGTGCGTATGTATGTCTATGTGTGCACATGTTCGTCTGTGTGTGCATGTCTGTGTGTGTGTGTGCGTATAAGTGTGTGTGTATGTGAATGTGAGTGTGTGTGTATGTCTCTGGGAGTATGTGTGTGCATATGTGTATGTATGTCTGTGTGTGTGGGGGGGTATATGTGTGTGTGTGTGTGTTTGTATGTGTGTGCGTATAAGTGTGTTTATGTGAATGTGTATGTGAGTGTGTGTGTGTATGTCTCTGGGAGTATATGTGTGTATGTCTCTGGGGGTATGTATGTGTGTGCATATGTGTGTGTATGTATGTGCATGCGTATAAGTGAGTGTGTGTATGTGAATGTATGTCTGTGTATGTGAATCTGCGTGAGTGTGTATGCGTGTATGTGAATCTGCATGTGTGAGTGTGTATGCGTGTATGTGAATCTGTGTGTGCGTGTATGTGTATAAAACAAGAGGAAATCAATTATGACTCACTAAGTCCTTGGGCCAACGCAAGAAATCATTAAAATCATTTTTAAACTACTTAAAGAGATTTTCTTTAGAAAGAAACAAAGAATCCTCTGGGGAAAAATATTATCAACTTTAAAAAAAAAAAAGAAGAGTGATAAAACTAAATAGATGATGACGATGTCGTTATTATCATCATTACTATTGCTGCTAGTACTATTATCACACGGGCAGGTTTAGCTCAGTCGGTAGAGCATTCGGCTAGGAATCACAAGGTTCCTGGTTCGATACTGGCCCTTGCCAACTCAGCTATATATTTTTCTTCAGATTATCTTTTGAACACATTATATATATATATATATATATATATATATATTATATATATATATATTTTAATACCCATCCCCTTCCGAGTAAGTTAATTCGTCTTGTTGCCAACATCTCAAAATCCGCTACATTGGATATGTTTACCGACAAAAAAGGTATACATATCGACATGACCGACATAAATATGGCGCGAATGCCCACATTGGTGAATAATGTAACAACTTTCATTCTTTTTTGAAGAATTGAGGTTTTTTTGGGGGGGGGTTTTGTGAACTGATTTGACATTTTTCTCCAACCCAAACACCGCGGAGTGAATGAGCTCTGATGATGATTTTTGTACAATCGAAATATTGATCAGTATCAGCTATGATTATATTATAAATTGTTTTCTCTTTAACAGCATTGTGTGATGTTTTCATTCCACCTTTTCATACTTATATATATATATATATATATATATATATATTATTCAGTTGTCAAAAAATACCTTGACCAAGGGTGAAGGTTACCCGAGATATTGGAAAAATAAAGCAAACCAAGGCCAAAACAGTGGTTATATATTAGAACTCTGGGTTTTTTTTGTTCACTTTTTATGCATTTCCTATTTTTCCAATATCACAGGAAACGTTCACAAAGAACAGTAAATAGATACATAACTAATTCATTCATATATATATTTTTTTTTTGAGTAGCACAGGGGTCTGTGCGTTAAAGTGAGGAGCTGATGGTATGTGTCGCTCCACCTCAGATGCCAAAAAAATCTCCTTGGTCTAGTGCTAGTGAAAAGGAGATAGACTCCCTTGCTGTCTGGCTGATACCGACATTAGGCCACCCTGATGACTTTACTTACTTTTACTATTATCATTCATATTGGCATTGCAGTCTCGGAAGACTATATAATTCTGATGTCGTTATTTGTTATGTTTTTACATACAGATGAAATACGGAATACCGAATGATAATGAAAGACCAGGTAGTTGGATAATTGACAAGGTTTTATTTAACATAGGGTAGAGGATGCTTCTACTTTAAAGTGTCTTAAGAGCTCAACTTGCGTCTGTGTAGCTGGCTTGTATACCAATCCCTGTATATCATAGTGGAAGGCCCATTTCCGGTCCTAGCCTCCCACAATACAACTTTTAATTTCTTCTTTTTACATACAGATAAAATACAGAACACTGAATGATAATGCAAGACCAGATTGTTGGAAAATTAACAAGGATTTATTAAACACAGGGTAGAGAATGCTTCTACCCTAAAAGTGACTTAACTAGCTCAACAGTGCTGTGTAAGAGCATCCACTCAGTACAAACCCCAATCCAAAAAGTGTAATGGCAGAAACTCCACTTCTGGGTTCCCATCAGCCCCCTGCTAATCAAGGGAGCAACTCTATTTTCGTTAAGTCCTAACATTATTAGTATTACTAATACTGCTACTACTGTTATCGTTCATATCGGCATTGCAGTCTCGGAAGACTATATAATTCTTGTACCCTTGAGGTTACAGCGCCTCCTGTGACTGTGAAGTCCAATGTTCAAAAACAACCTTGACCACAGATTTTGCATATGTAGGCTGTCCCTGAAGATGTTGATGTGCTGGTGCTTTGTTGCCGCCACTTTCTTCTGGACCTCTTGGCATCATGGTGTTGCACCAGGGTGATTTCAGACATGAACAGTCCGCTATGGAGAGCCTGCCACCACTGAAAGCGGTCCTGAGCCAAATTTTCCCAGTATTACTATCTATTTATTAATACTTGTATTCCTTAATTGTATGACTGTTATCATCTTGTAACACCCTCTGGTTAAAAATGAGACTGTCCAAATCATCCAAGATGAAATGCAGTCTTCTATATATTAATACTAGTGTTCCTTATTTGTACAGCCATCATCATCTTGTAACACCCTCTGGTTAAAAATGAGACTGTCCAAATCATCCAAGATGAAATGCAGTCTTCTATATATTAATACTAGTGTTCCTTATTTGTACAGCCATTATCATCTTGTAACACCCTCTGGTTAAAAATGAGACTGTCCAAATCATCCAAGATGAAATGCAGTCTTCTATATATTAATACTAGTGTTCCTTATTTGTACAGCCATTATCATCTTGTAACACCTCTGGTTAAAAATGAGACTGTCCAAATCATTCAAGATTAAATGCAGTCTTCTATATAATAATACTAGTGTTCCTTATTTGTACAGCCATTATCATCTTGTAACACCCTCTGGTTAAAAATGAGACTGTCCAAATCATTCAAGATTAAATGCAGTCTTCTATATAATAATACTAGTGTTCCTTATTTGTACAGCCATTATCATCTTGTAACACCCTCTGGTTAAATATGAGACTGTCCAAATCATCCAAGATGAAATGCAGTCTTCTATATATTAATACTAGTGTTCCTTATTTGTACAGCCATTATCATCTTGTAACACCCTCTGGTTAAAAATGAGACTGTCCAAATCATCCAAGATAAAATGCAGTCTTCTATATAATAATACTAGTGTTCCTTATTTGTACAGCCATCATCATCTTGTAACCCCTCTGGTTAAAAATGAGACTGTCCAAATCATCCAAGATTAAATGCAGTCTTCTATATATTAATACTAGTGTTCCTTATTTGTACAGCCATTATCATCTTGTAACACCCTCTGGTTAAAAATGAGACTGTCCAAATCATCCAAGATTAAATGCAGTCTTCTATATATAATACTAGTGTTCCTTATTTGTACAGCCATCATCATCTTGTAACACCCTCTGGTTAAAAATGAGACTGTCCAAATCATCCAAGATGAAATGCAGTCTTCTATATATTAATACTAGTGTTCCTTATTTGTACAGCCATTATCATCTTGTAACACCCTCTGGTTAAAAATGAGACTGTCCAAATCATCCAAGATTAAAATGCAGTCTTCTATATAATAATACTAGTGTTCCTTATTTGTACAGCCATCATCATCTTGTAACACCCTCTGGTTAAAAATGAGACTGTCCAAATCATCCAAGATGAAATGCAGTCTTCTATATATTAATACTAGTGTTCCTTATTTGTACAGCCATTATCATCTTGTAACACCCTCTGGTTAAAAATGAGACTGTCCAAATCATCCAAGATGAAATGCAGTCTTCTATATATTAATACTAGTGTTCCTTATTTGTACAGCCATTATCATCTTGTAACCGAAAAAATCATTTTTATCCACTACATTACTTTACCTCATTTTTTCCTCATATATATATATATATTGCGTATTTGCAGAATGTATGAACGGCAGGTTTTGTTTAGAATACCACAGGAATATGTGCTTATTCATGGATCTTTAAGTGATTTCTATTGTTGTTTACATATATCGGACAGATCGGTAAACATCATCTGTACATGGTTGAAAGGTGCTTCACTTTCTCTTCTTTATTGATAAGATACGGAATAGTCCATTATTTAGCTAGGTATAAGAACTGTATGTAGATATACAATAATGAGCGATGTCATTTCATCTTGGATTGATTTGGACAGTCTCATTTTTAACCAGAGGGTGTTACAAGATGATAATGGCTGTACAAATAAGGAACACTAGTATATTAATATATAGGAAGACTGCATTTCATCTTGGATGATTGGAACAGTCTCATTTTTAACCAGAGGGTGTTACAAGATGATAATGGCTGTACAAATAAGGAACACTAGTATTATATATAGAAGACTGCATTTCATCTTGGATGATTTGGACAGTCCATTTTTAACCAGAGGGTGTTACAAGATGATAATGGCTGTACAAATAAGGAACACTAGTATTAATATATAGAAGACTGCATTTCATCTTGGATGATTGGACAGTCTCATTTTTAACCAGAGTGGTTACAAGATGATAATGGCTGTACAAATAAGGAACACTATATATTAATATATAGAAGACTGCATTTCATCTTGGATGATTTGGACAGTCTCATTTTTAACCAGAGGGTGTTACAAGATGATGATGGCTGTACAAATAAGGAACACTAGTATTTAATATATAGAAGACTGCATTTCATCTTGGATGATTTGGACAGTCTCATTTTTAACCAGAGGGTGTTACAAGATGATAATGGCTGTACAAATAAGGAACACTTAGTATTAATATATAGAAGACTGCATTTCATCTTGGATGATTTGGACAGTCTCATTTTAACCAGAGGGTGTTACAAGATGATTAATGGCTGTACAAATAAGGAACACTAGTATTAATATATAGAAGACTGCATTTTTATCTTGGATGATTTGACAGTCTCATTTTTTTAACCAGAGGGTGTTACAAGATGATAATGGCTGTACAAATAAGGAACACTAGTATTTTATATAGAAGACTGCATTCATCTTGGATGATTTGGGACAGTCTCATTTTTAACCAGAGGGTGTTACAAGATGATAATGGCTGTACAAAATAAGGAACACTATATTAATATATAGAAGACTGCATTTCAATCTTGGATGATTTGGACAGTCTCATTTTAACCAGAGGGTGTTACAGATTATGATATGCTGTACAAATAAGGAACACTAGTATTTAATAATAGAAGACTGCATTTCATTTGGATGATTTGGACAGTCTCATTTTTAACCAGAGGGTGTTACAAGATGATAATGGCTGTACAAATAAGGAACACTAGTATTATATATATAGAAGACTGCATTTCATCTTGGATGATTTGGACAGTCTCATTTTTAACCAGAGGTGTTACAAGATGATAATGGCTGTACAAATAAGGAACACTAGTATTAATATATAGAAGACTGCATTTCATCTTGGATGATTTGGACAGTCTCATTTTTAAACAGAGGTGTTACAAGATGATAATGGCTGTACAAATAAGGAACACTAGTATTATTATAGAAGACTGCATTTATCTTGGATGATTTGGACAGTCTCATTTTTAACCAGAGGTGTTACAAGATGATAATGGCTGTACAAATAAGGAACACTAGTATTATATATAGAAGACTGCATTTCATCTTGGATGATTTGGACAGTCTCATTTTTAACCAGAGGGTGTTACAAGATGATAATGGCTGTACAAATAAGGAACACTAGTATTACATATATAGAAGACTGCATTTATCTTGGATGATTTGGACAGTCTCATTTTTAACCAGAGGGTTGACAAGATGATAATGGCTGTACAAATAAGGAACACTAGTATTAATATATAGAAGACTGCATTTATCTTGGATGATTTGGACAGTCTCATTTTTAACCAGAGGGTGTTACAAGATGATGATGGCTGTACAAATAAGGAACACTAGTATTTATATAGAAGACTGCATTTAATCTTGGATGATTTGGACAGTCTCATTTTTAACCAGAGGGTGTTACAAGATGATAATGGCTGTACAAATAAGGAACACTATATTAATATATAGAAGACTGCATTTCATCTTGGATGATTTGGACAGTCTCATTTTTAACCAGAGGTGTTACAAGATGATAATGGCTGTACAAATAAGGAAACACTAGTATTAATATATAGAAGACTGCATTTAATCTTGATGATTTGGACAGTCTCATTTTTAACCAGAGGGTGTTACAAGATGATAATGCTGTACAAATAAGGAACACTAGTAATTAATATATAGGAAGACTGCATTTAATCTTGGATATGTTGGACAGTCTCATTTTTAACCAGAGGGTGTTACAAGATGATAGATGGCTGTACAAATAAGGAACACTAGTATTAATATATAGAAGACTGCATTCATTTTCTTGGATGATTTGGACAGTCTCATTTTTAACCAGAGGGTGTTACAAGATGATAATGGCTGTACAAATAAGGAACACTAGTATTAATATATAGAAGACTGCATTTCATCTTGGATGATTTGGACAGTCTCATTTTAACCAGAGGTGTTTACAAGATGATAATGGCTGTACAAATAAGGAACACTAGTATTAATATATAGGAAGACTGCATTTCATCTTGATGATTTGGGACAGTCTCATTTTTAACCAGAGGTGTTAAGATGATGATGGCTGTACAAATAAGGAACACTAGTATTATATATAGAAGACTGCATTTCATCTTGAATGATTTGGACAGTCTCATTTTTAACCAGAGGTNCCATCTGGTCCCGATATATGTAAAAACAACAATAAGAACACTTAAAGATTCATGAATAAAAAAAAAAAAATTTTTTTAAAAAAAAAAAAAAAAAAAAAAAAAAAAAAAAAAATTGTTTAAAATAAAAAAATTATTTTAAAAAAAAAAAAAAAAAAAAAAAAAAAAAAAAAATTATTTTTAAAAAAAAAAAAAAAAAATGACATATTCTGTGGTATTTAAACAAAACCTGCTTC
This sequence comes from Doryteuthis pealeii, assembly GCA_023376005.1. Classification (NCBI taxonomy): domain Eukaryota; kingdom Metazoa; phylum Mollusca; class Cephalopoda; order Myopsida; family Loliginidae; genus Doryteuthis; species Doryteuthis pealeii. The sequence goes on along the minus strand of CM042182.1, from coordinate 38,778,292 downwards.
ATACCTCTGCCAAAATACGCAATTATATATATATATATGAGGAAAAAATGAGTAAAGTAATGTAGATGGATAAAAATGAATTTTATCGATATCACTTTTAATCGATATCACTGACACATGTGTTTCGGTCTGTTTATCAAAATGTATACGGATTTACGTTATTATTATTAAGATAATCAGATGGAGTTGAAATGATGATGATAATAATAATAGGAAAAATGCATAAAATGTTCCCTACACAAGATTACACAGAGTATAATTTTTTTTTTTTTAAATAAAAATTATACTCTGATGAAGGTCGTCAAAATCTGTGTACGGAACATTTTATGCATTTTTCCTATTATTATTATCATCATCATTTCAACTCCATCTGATTCTTTTAATAATAATAATAACGTAAATCCGTATACATTTTGATAAACAGACCAAAACACATGTGTAAGTGATATCGATGAAATTCATTTTTATCCATCTACATTTCTTTTCTTTACTCATTTTTTCCTCATATTGTTGGATTCATTTCCCATTCTCACATATATATATATATATATATATATATATATATATAGTGATGGTGAAAGATGTATAAATAAATTTTGACAAGTCGTTTAATTTATGTAGAGAATAGTTTGGTAGAGTAGAAAGTGAACGAAGAGAAGAAAATAACCTGGATAGAATTTTGAAATTTCTTCTCAGAGGTCACCGAACACCTCCAGATATTGTTTGTGGGTTATACGCTCGGCTAAATTTTATTCTTATTTTAACTGGCATCTCTAATATTAGAGTAAATCAAAACGTTCAGAAATGTTTTCATTTAGAATTTTTTTTTTTTTTTTATTTCAGAGCAAGGAAGTATTTTTAAAGATTTTGTTGACGACGTTATTTGTTTTTAAAAGTTTCTGTTAGAAATTCTAATATATATATGTGTGTGTGTGTGTGGTGTGTGTATAGAAAGTTTTTAGAAAAAACAAAAACAAAGGATGTTATTAGTTTGCTGACAGATCTGTTTCGACCTTTTAATAAAGCGGTCTTTTTCAAAGCAACTATATTTATGAGGAAAGATGGAATAAATAAACCGTTAATCACAAGGTACAAACAAACGCTCTCACTCAATAAATATATTTAGTATTGTAAAATAATAGGTGCAAGAAAAATAAAACATTTATTGCAAAAACACGTACATAAAATGGGGGTTCAGTTTATTTTATGGTAGGAATTTACGAGGAAATTGTTCTTTTTTACCTAAATTCATTTCTTCAACTACTAGATGACTACAACAGTCAATATTGTATTTTTTTCCACCTACCAAAGCTTTGAATCCATCCTACACAGTACGAGTGATAGTGAAAAGTTGGAGTAAGGAAAATAGAAAATATATAATAATAAATATTGTTTTTGAGTTGACAATTGACTGCATATCAACTTGAATATTTGTTGGTATATTTTTTTGTGGAAAAGATAAGTGTGTGGAATTAAAAACAGAACAAGAAAAGAGAAGAAAAAAAGAAAGAGAGAAAGAAAGAAGAGAAAAAAAAGAAAAGAAAAGAAGAAAAAAAAAAGAAAGAAGAGAAGGAAAAAAACGAAAAAGAAGAGAAGGAAAAAAACGAAAGAAGAAGAGAAGGAAAAAGAAAGAAAGAAAGAAAAAAAAAGAAGAAAGAGAAAGAAAAAAGAAAGAAAGAAAGGAAAAAACGAAAGAAAGAAGAGAAGGAAAAAAAAGAAAGAAAGAAGAGAAGGAAAAAAAAAAAGAAAGAAGAAAGAAGGAAAAAAAAAGAAAGAAAGAGAGAAGGAAAAAAAAAAGAAAGAAAGAAGAGAAGGAAAAAAGAAAGAAGAGAAGGAAAAAAGAAAGAAGAGAAGGAAAAAATAAAGAAAGAGAAGAAAGAAAGAGAAATATTAGTGTGTGGAATTAAAAACAGAAAAAGAAAGAATAAAAAAAGAAAAGGAAAGGAGGGAAAGAAAGAAAGAAGAAAGAAAATCATCTTGTAAAAGATAAGTGTGCAGAATAAAATAAAAAAGAAAAAGAAAGAAAAAGAAATGAGGAAGAGAAGAAAGAAAGAGAAGAGAAGAAAAATGAAAAAAGAGAAAAAAAGGGAAAGAGAATTAGAAGAAAGAAAGAAAGAGAAGAAAGAGAAGAAAGGGAAAAAAGAAAGAAAATCCTCTTGTGAAAGATAAGTGTGCAGAATTAAAAAAAGAAAAGGAAAGAAAGAAAGAAGAGAGAAAAAGAAAGAAAAAAGAAAATCCTCTTTGTGAATAAGTGTGTGGTATCAAAGAAAAAAAAAGAAAGAAAAAAGAAAAATCCTCTTGTGAATAAGTGTTGGTATCAAAGAAATAAAGAAAAAAAAAAAGAAAGAAAAAAGAAAAAAGAAAGAAAAAAGAAAAAGAAGAAAAAAGAAAAAAAAGAAAAAGAAAGAAAGAAAGAAAAAAAAGAAAAAGAAAAAAGAAAAAAGAAAAAGAAAGAAAGAAAGAAAAGAAAGAAAAGAAAGAAAGAAAAAAGAAAGAAAAAAAGAAAGAAAGAAAGAAAGAAAGAAAGAAAAAGAAAGAAAGAAAAGAAAGAAAGAAAAAGAAAAAGAAAAAGAAAAAAGAAAGAAAAAGAAAGAAAAAAAGAAAGAAAGAAAAAGAAAGAAAAGAAAGAAAGAAAAAAAGAAAAAAAGAAAAAGAAAGAAAGAAAGAAAAAAGAAAGAAAGAAAAAAGAAAGAAAGAAAAAAGAAAAGAAAGAAAAAAAAGAAAGAAAAAAGAAAGAAAGAAAGAAAGAAAGAAAGAAAAAGAAAGAAAGAAAGAAAAAAGAAAAAGAAAGAAAGAAAAAGAAAGAAAGAAAGAAAGAAAAGAGAAAGATCCTCTTGTGAAAGATAAGTCTGTATAATTAGAAAAGAGAAAAGAAAAAGAAAGAAAGAAAGAAAGAAAGAAAGAAAGAGAGAGAGAGAAAAGAATCCTCTAGTGAAGCCATTCTTCTATGATTCCTTGTCAAACATTCAACCTCGCTGAAGTCTTTTTTCCCCTATAAAGCACGAAACAATATAAGATAAAAATAAATTTTATTTTCCAGTCAGTAAATGTCAGTATGAATTACACTCAGTGACTTTAGTGAAGAGAAAGAAAACAAAAATTTTAACTTCTTCAATTCTGGATTTGATCGAAAAACAAAGTCAAATGAGATCTGGTCAATGGAGATTAGAAAATTTTCATTGTGAGGTTGGATGGTTGGAGTTTATGGCACGTCAACCCTTGTAGGCTTATTTTATGCTGAAGACATTTTGTTTTTATTCATTCTTGATGGTTTCAAATTTTTTCAAACTCAATTTTTAAACACATTTTTTGGTTAGGTTGGTTTGGATGGATTTTATGGCACGTCAAGCCTTGTACAGTTATTTTAGTGATCAGGGAAATTTGATAGGCAGAGAGTTAAGGCATATTAATGTTTTAACTCTTTACCTACTTTAAGCTGCTCACAGAGGCTCTCCAAGCAAAGCACAAAAACTGATGGTTAGTTCATTATAATTGAGCAGAAGGACCCCGATTACAATGATAAGATTTTATTTGAATAGAATGAGTTCTGAGATGAATAGATAGTGAACTTTGAAATATCTCATCATACAGGTAAAAACTACTTTAAACCACTCACAGTAGCTCACCGACATGCTCTACCGACTGAGCTAACCCGGCCCTATTATATATATATATGTAGTATATTAGGAAAAATGAAAAAACACAGGTTTAAATGGGTTAAGTGGCAAGTTTATTGGCCGACGTGCAGAGTTTCGATCTATTAATTAGATCATCTTCAGGGCATTTGTTGGTATATGGAAGGTGATAAGAAATTATTTATCACAGAATAACGAGAAAATGCCCTGAAGATGATCTAATTAATAGATCGAAACACTGCAGCGTCGGCCAATAAACTCCCCACTTAACCCATTTAAACCTGTGTTTTTTTCATTTTTCCTAATATACTACATACCGTCGGATTCACTTCCTTTCTTCACACACACACACACACACACACATATATTCATTATAATTGAGCAAAAAGAATCAGACTACAATAATAATGGGACTTTATTTGATTAGAATGAATTCTGAGGTGAATAGATAGTGAACTTTGAAATATATCATCATACAGTTAAAAAAAATACCAAAGAAAATAGTGAAACAATGTACCCAATTTGTTCTTGGTTATTTTCATTGCTGGTAAGGCCGAGAGCTTTTCAGCTTCGATTCAATCACTTTATCTTGAAGACATTAAAAAGATAAAGAAAATAAGATTGATTCAGCGACTGACGATGCCATTTTGTATTTTATCAGTCAATTATTGATTCTTTCAAATCGGCACAGAGAGTTGAAAAAAAGATAGAAAAATGTTTGGGGAAAAAGAATGCTAAGAAAGTATCTAATTTAATTCTTTTCTGGTATCAGGCTGTCCTCGAGTTGATCACCATGGTAACAGACTGCTTCTTCAACAATATTTCATAGATGCCTGATTGCTCCACCCCCGCACCGATTTTCCAGGAATTTTTTTTTTTTTTTTTGGTGGAGGGGGGTGAGGGTGGAGGGGCGATTCGGGTGAGTTCAGTTTTCCTCTTAGACAACAAAATGGAATTTGTAAATATTCTAAAAAAGAAAAAAAAAGGTCCAAATTTTTTTTGGGGGGGGCGCAAAATTCTGACAAAATAAGAAAATTGATTTGGCTGAGTTAGGTTTTCCTCTTAGACAACAAAATAGAATTGGTAAATATCCTACAAAAAAAAAAATTGGCCCAAAGAGGATTAAAGATCTTTTTTTTTTTAAATAGATATGAGAAGAGACCTGAAAAAAAAAAAAAAAAGATAATAAAATGAAGGGTTTTGGTGATCAATGGAACAATTGAATTACTTTGACCATGGGCAGCAGGTGTTTCGTTTTCCAAGTTTTATAACTAGACCCCTTTTTTTTTTTTTTTTTTTTTTTTTGCAATGTGGAAATTAGGGGAGAGAAGGAAAAACATTTTTTTTTTTTAAAGGAGGGAAATAAATCAGGGGAAAAAAAAATTTTCCTAAAATTTACATTTTTTTTTTTTTTTTCAAATTCCCGTCTTCCAGACACAGAATAGGATTTTATTCAAATTAGAACAATGAACAAATTTGAACAAGATAAAAACCTTTAGTGTCCTTTTTTTGGACACTACTTCATCGTCTTTGGCAGACAGAAGGATGCCAACAAAACAAAAAAAACTTTAATTGATAACACTGGCCTGCAATGTTTTCAAGGTTGAATATATAATAGCTGATCTTAAGGCAGTTCTTTTTACGCTGAACCCAAAAAAAAAGCATACTCATTTTATTTAATCAGATCAAATTTTTAAGATACAAGCTCTTACTTGAAATGTATAGAACAGTATATATAACTACTTGTGACAAATAGAGTCTACAGACTTTTTTAAATAAGTGTTATTATTATTATGTACAACTTGTGAAGTATTTATGCACCTCTTAAAAACCAGACCTGACCAAACACAATGAATGGTATTTTTGAATTCAACATAAAATGGCTATTGTATATCACTTGATAAACCTTTGACCTTTGGAAATTTTTTTTTTTTTTTTAATACAGGCTGTTGTACAAGTATTATTTAGATTTTTCAGACCGTTGTCCTCATCTTTATTGTTGTATACAAGTTTCAAAACATGGTGTAATTTCTAAATGATACAGAATTATTATTAGTCTGAATTTCTAAGATGAGGATTGATAACACTGTCCGGTGATGTTTTCAAGGTTGAAACACCACCCCAAAGGCGAATTTGGTAGTGGCTCTCCCACCACCCCAAATAGCTGATTTTAAGCCAGTTTTTTAAAAAATTTTTATTTACACTGAACCAAAAAATCATACTCATTTTTTCTAATCAGATCAAATTTCTAAAATACAAGTTCTTACTTGAAATGTATAAAACAGTATTATAGCTTTGACAAGTAGAGTTTACAGACTTTTGAATTAAAAAAAAAAAAAAGTAAAGTCGATTGGGTGGCCTAAAGTCGGTATCAGCCAATCAGTGAGGGAGTATATCCCCTTTTCATTAGCGCTAGACCAAGGAGATTGATTTTTAGCGTCTGGGGTGGAGCGCCACACCTACTACCAGCTCCTTATTTTACCACACAGATCCCTGTGCTACTTATACACTGAGTTGGCGAGGGCCCATATCGAACTAGGAACCTTGTGGTTTCTAGCCGAACACTCTACCGAAGATTAAAACCTTTACTGATAACACTGGCTGGAGACTTTATGTGGACCATTCGACCATCGTTAGTCGTCTCAAAAAGCTTGGAAAAGTATAGAAATGCTACCACAAGTTAAAAAAAAAGACAAGCACTGATTCATTTTACTATCTTTTTTGAGGATCTATAACACTGGCCTACGATGTTTTCAAGATCGAATATATAATAGCTGATTTTAAGGCAGTTCTTTTTACGCCGAACCAAAAAAATCATACTCATTTTTTCTAATCAGATCAAATTTTTAAAATACAAGTTCTTACTTGAAATGTATAGAAATGTATTATAGCTGTGACAAGTAGAGTCCACAGGTTTTTGAATAAGTATTATAATAGAGATTGTGTGTTTGTCTGTGTGTAACCGAAACTATATTACGACTCAAGTCACAATTCCATTAGTTATTGACGTCACATTCTCAATGATTTTATTTTTATTTAAACCTCAATTATTAATAAAATTGTTTTACATTATTAATACTGTTAACCATATCTACATACTACTCAACATGCAATTATGTTTATATATACAACATATAGCGGTTTACAGCGTGAATGGGAAGGCTAATTTGCATATTGATATTAAAAATGTGATTTTAATAAATATGTGCTTAGTATTATTGATTTCTAACTGTTTAGTTTTATTTTAATGAATATAAGCAAACATCTCTTCAATGAATCTTAAATGAAATCCATTAACAAGAAAAAATAACTGTCATTTTATTCTTTACTTCCGCTTTTAACTAAATACTTAAATTAGAAAAAATAACAATGAAAGACGAGAGTGATGGAAGAGTAAATTTCAATTGTTCTATTTTATGGATTATACTCCCTCTGTTTCAAATCTTTAAATACTTGCACCCGGAGGGTGCATATATTTGCTAGTAAGTATTATTATTGTGTACAACTTATTCAAGCATATATAAAAAAAATAAAAAATAGTTCATTATTATTGAGTAGGACTCAGATTACAATAATAATTTTTTTAAAGTCTTTGGGGTGGCCTAAAGTCGGTATCAGCCATACAGCGAGGGAGTCTATCCCCTTTTCACTAGAGCTAGACCAAGGAGATTGTTTAGTTTTTTAGTGTCTGAGTTGGAGCGCACACCTACCATCAGCTCCTCACTTTACCACACAGAAACCCGTGCTACTCATACGCTGAGTTGGCGAGGGCCAGCATCGAACCAGGAACCTTGTGGTTCCCAGGCGGATGCTCTACTAACTGAGACGAGTTCTGAGGTGAATAGATAGTGAACTTTGAAATATCCCATCAAACAGGTAAAAAATACCAGGCGAATTTGGTAGTGGCTCTCCCACCATCCCAAAGGCGAATTTGTAGTGGCTCTCCCACCATCCCAAAGGCGAATTTGGTAGTGGCTCTCCCACCATCCAAAGGCGAATTTGGTAGTGGCTCTCCCACCACCCCAAAGGCGAATTTGGTAGTGGCTCTCCCACCACCCCAAAAGCGAATTTGGTAGTGGCTCTCCCACCACCCAAAGCGAATTTGGTAGTGGCTCTCCCACCACCCCAAAAGCGAATTTGGTAGTGGCTCTCCCACCACCCAAAAGCGAATTTGGCAGTGGCTCTCCCACCACCCCAAAAAGCGAATTTGGTAGTGGCTCTCCCACCACCCCAAAAGCGAAGTAGTGCTCTCCCACCACCCCCGAATTTGGTAGTCAAAAGCGAATTTGGTAGTGGCTCTCCACCACCCAAAAGCGAATTTGGTAGTGGGCTCTCCCACCACCCCAAAAGCGAATTTGGTAGTAGTGGCTCTCCCACCACCCCAAAGCAAAGTACAAAAACTGATGGTTAGTTCATCATAATTGGGCAGAAGGACTCAGATTACAATAATAATAGGATTTTATTTGAATAGAATAAGTTCTGAGTGAATAGATAGTGAACTTTGAAATATCCCTTCATTCAGGTAAAAAAATACCAGAGAAATTTGGTAGGTAAAGAGTTAAATAATTAGTTGGTTAAAAAAATTGGGGGGAGGAAATAACTCGAATGCTTTTAGATAGCTTATCACAAAAATATTTTAGATGCAAAGATAATATATCGTAAAATGAACTGAATCACTTATGTTCTAAGTATTAAAATACATAATTGTGCTATTATATATAATTACATATAATTTATATTATTAAGATACAATGTTTTTATATGTCTCTATGCCAGTCTAACAGCCAAAAAATATGTCTTTGAAATATTTTTGTTAATACAAATAATGTTCATATTCTCTAACAAAGAATAAAAGCATATTTTGGTTTGGTGGTTGGTTTTGAAGGCTATCACAATGCAAGTGTAAAGAACAATACTATAAAAGAATCAAAAAGGTAGGCCACATACTATAACGGCACCAAATAATTTCAAATGTTGGTTTCTATTTTTCCCCATCAATGCAAGGTAACCTTGCTAGCCAATTCAAAACTATAAACTACAGCAAACCAACAAAATTTATTAATGAAAATTATTTCATTAAAAAATTTAGTTTCTTTTTTCCCTAACAATGCAAGGTATCCTTGCTAGTCAATTTAAAAATGATTAAAAAATTTAGTTTCTTTTTTTCCCCAACAATGCAAGGTATCCTTGCTAGTCAATTTAGAAATAGTTTTAAAAATTGGGTTTCTTTTTTTCCCCCAACAATGCAAGGTATCCTTGCTAGTCGATTTAAAAATGTTTAACAAATTGGGTTTCTTTTTTCCCCCCAACAATGCAAGGTATCCTTGCTAGTCAATTCAAAAATATAAACTACAGAAAACCAACAAAATTTATTAATGAACATTATTTAATTAAATTTATTTTTATTTTCCCCCTACCAATGCAAGGTATCCTTGCTAGTCAATTTAAAAATACAAAGTACATCGAACCAACAAAATTTATTAGTGCGAAGATTTATCAAAGAAATATTTATACTTGCTAGACATTTATAAATGTTTAAAAAAATTAGTTTCATTTTTTCCCTACCAATACAAGATATCCTTGCTAGTCAATTCAAAAATAATTAAAAATTGGGTTTCTTTTTTTCCCCCAACAATGCAAGGTATCCTTGCTAGTCAATTCAAAAATTTAAACTACAGAAAACCAACAAAAATTAAATGATAATGTTCATTAATAAATAATTAAAAAAATTAATTTCTTTTTTCCCTACCAATGCAAGGTATCCTTGCTAGTCGATTTAAAAATTGGGTTTCTTTTTTTCCCCAACAATGCAAGGTTCCTTGCTAGTCAATTCAAAAATTTAAACTACAGAAAACCAACAAAATTTATTAATGAAAATTATTTAATTAAAAATTATTTCTTTTTTCCCTACCAATGCAAGTATCCTTGCTAGTCAATTTAAAAATTGGGTTTCTTTTTTTTCCCCAACAATGCAAGGTATCCTTGCTAGTCAATTCAAAAATTTAAACTACAGAAAACCAACAAAATTTATTAATGAAAATTATTTAATTAAAAATTTAGTTTCATTTTTCCCTACCAATGCAAGGTATCCTTGCTAGTCAATTTAAAAATTGGGTTTCTTTTTTTTCCCAACAATGCAAGGTATCCTTGCTAGTCAATTCAAAAATTTAAACTACAGAAAACCAACAAAATTTATTAATGAAAATTCATTAATAAAAAAAATTTATTTCTTTTTTCCCTACCAATGCAAGGTATCCTTGCTAGTCAATTTAAAAATTGGGTTTCTTTTTTTTCCCCAACAATGCAAGGTATCCTTGCTAGTCAATTCAAAAATATAAACTACAACAAACCAACAAAATTTATTAATGAAAATTATTTAATTAAAAAATTTAGTTTCGTTTTTTCCCTACCAATGCAAGGTACCCTTGCTAGTCAATTTAAAAAATACAAAGTACATCGAAGCAACAAAATTTATTAGTGTGAAGGTTTATCAAAGAAATATTTGATAAAACTGGCGCTGTTCTTTGGCCAGTTTAATGTAAGAGGTTGTGAAATGTCTGGGCCGTTGTGATTGGACAGTTTTTGTTTTTATTGATCGTCTCTACAGAAACTAGAACATTTATGCAAAGAAGAAGTTTGAATACGAACAATAAATAGTAACAATAAGATATGTCAGTACTTCACCTCGGGTCCTAAATATAGGATGACAGATAGGAAAAGTCATCAACCGAAACATTGACAGCCATAAAACTTTCGGTTAAATATACTTATATATATATACTAGCAACAGAAAACACCCTCCGGGCGTCGTAAAAATTAATTTTTTAAAAGACATTGTCTGAGAGGGTGGGAGTTAAAAATTCAATACAAGAGGGTTTGTATCATAAGTAAGACAAATCCTCATATTTATTAAAGGAGAAAAAATAAATAAATAAATAAAATAAAATAATAATTTAAATGAAAACTGAGCCCCGTCCCTCTCAAATAAAATGTTCCGTGCATGTAATAATAATCAAACAATTATTTTGAATATTTTTCACATCAATTTTACACAAAATCGTTGGTATTTATTTATTTGTAAACTTTTTAGTTTACTTCTAGTTACTGTATAAAAAAAAAATTTTAATTGCTTATTCAAATTTTGGGTGTATAAGAATAGTGACGTGAGCTATGACGTAGTTTTTGTTACAGACAGAAATACAGACAATCTCCATTATTAATATATATATATATATATATATATGCATGTTGAATTTAACAAAAGGCACATCTCCTGTTTAACAACTTTATTTGTGATTTTTTCAAGTTTTCTGGCCAACTTTTTAATATTTGGGTGGAATTCGTGGATTAGTCCACCAAAGTTCATGTCCCGAGTACTGGAACACATCACCCCTGATGATGGCACTTCGTGTCTGGTCTTCCATTGGGGATTTCTCTTTATCAGAAGCCCTGTGTTATTGGTAGTTTTTAGATAATAACACAAGACTTCGATGTACTTAGATCATATCTTATTTCGAAATCCCCACCAGACTACCTGCGCAGATCGAGTCGGAGCATGCAATACACGACTCACCACCGTTGTGGTTTCTCGCCGACTGACTAAAATCTATTTCTAATCTAAACCGGAAGAGGGTCTCCTCCACCGATTCTCATGGTATCCACCGGAAGGAAGGATCAGGACAGGTCAAGCCTTGTCATTCAAATCCTTCAAGGCCGTGGGCTGCAACTTATAGCAGCCATTTTGACTTCTACACTACTGTACATAAATATTAAGAATCTAATAATTATGTAACATAATGTCTTGAATGTTTTAGAGTAATATATTGTCAGTGTTGTTCTATCTTGGTGTGCAAGAAGTAAATCAAATATTGTATGTATTCTAAAGCCTCAGTCGACAGGGCTGGATAAAATTTGGTACCTCTATGTGAAACTGGCTATCTATAGAGGACAGACAGACAAACTATTTTGAATTATGGATATAGATTATGTCTTGAATGTTTTAGAGTAATATATTGTCAGTGTTGTTCTATCTTGGTGTGCAAGAAGTAAATCAAATTTTGATATGAATAAAAAGCAGCGATGCCCAAAATACGAAATCAGTCACCTCGAGTGCAAAATTATTTTTGGACACCAAGCAAATTATAAAATATCTTCTATTTCAGTCTACTTTATTGAATGTTAACCTTATGAGTATCTATCTATTATTATACTAAAGCTGAGCAAATCAACTTTTGTCTCCTACAGGCTTTTTTACTGTTTAAGTTTAATGACACGAATATTATACTAAATTATTCCTTACTTTTAGGATTGAATTGCAAATTATAAAATATCTTCTATTTCAGTCTACTTTATTGAATGTTAACCTTATGAGTATCTATCTATTATTATACTAAAGCTGAGCAAATCAACTTTTGTCTCCTACAGGCTTTTTTTACTGTTTAAGTTTAATGACACGAATATTATACTAAATTATTCCTTACTTTTAGGATTGAATTGCAAATTATAAAATATCTTCTATTTCAGTCTACTTTATTGAATGTTAACCTTATGAGTATCTATCTATTATTATACTAAAGCTGAGCAAATCAACTTTTGTCTCCTACAGGCTTTTTTTACTGTTTAAGTTTAATGACACGAATATTATACTAAATTATTCCTTACTTTTAGGATTGAATTGCAAATTATAAAATATCTTCTATTTCAGTCTACTTTATTGAATGTTAACCTTATGAGTATCTATCTATTATTATACTAAAGCTGAGCAAATCAACTTTTGTCTCCTACAGGCTTTTTTACTGTTTAAGTTTAATGACACGAATATTATACTAAATTATTCCTTACTTTTAGGATTGAATTGCAAATTATAAAATATCTTCTATTTCAGTCTACTTTATTGAATGTTAACCTTATGAGTATCTATCTATTATTATACTAAAGCTGAGCAAATCAACTTTTGTCTCCTACAGGCTTTTTTACTGTTTAAGTTTAATGACACGAATATTATACTAAATTATTCCTTACTTTTAGGATTGAATTGCAAATTATAAAATATCTTCTATTTCAGTCTACTTTATTGAATGTTAACCTTATGAGTATCTATCTATTATTATACTAAAGCTGAGCAAATCAACTTTTGTCTCCTACAGGCTTTTTTACTGTTTAGTTTAATGACATGAATATTATACTAAATTATTCCTTACTTTTAGGATTGAATTATGTTTGAAAAAAATTCCGTTTTAATTGGTTCTAATTAGTTGTAATTTGCAATTAAGTAAAAAAAAAACTGACCTAATTTAAGCTATGGGCTAGCTGCTTTTGAAACTTAATATACAAATATATTTCACACACTCTTTACTCTCACAGAGAAACTAAGATATATAACGAGGAGGTAATCAAGATATACAAAGTGTGTCATAAAAGTATCAAGATTGAAGCTGTATTTACCAAGATAGAAATGAACAATGAATGGAAGGTTAATTTTTTTTAGAATACAAAGTGTGTCAAAAAGTACAAAAAATCTTGATACTTCTTTGACACACCTTGTATTGTATTGTAGAGAGGGGGAAAGTGACAGCCAGAATGTGAAGTAAGAGACACGTGAGTTTTTGACTTAATTGCAAATTATGACTAATTAGAACCATATATATATATATATATATATATATATATATATATATATATATATATATACAAAGGGGCCGGGTTAGCTCAGTTGGTAGAGCGTTCGGCTAGAAACCACAAGGTTCCTAGTTCGATACTGGTCCAACTTAGGGCGTTAAATGTATTTTAGAGGGGGGGGGGGGCTTCTCTTTTTTTTGTCGTAAATTGTTTAGAAATTTATTTATAGAAATTTGTCGTAATTTTTGTTTATTTATAGAAATTTGTTGTAATTCTTGTTTAGATATGAAGATGGATATCTATCTATCTACCTCAATTTATTCATTTTTTACTTTGTTTTATATATATATATCCACCCATCTCCATTTGTTCATATAAAAAAAGAGAAGCCCCCTCTAAAATACATGTAACACCCTAAGTTGGTTGTTTTCTTTCAAGTAACACTACCGAGACGACATAGCTGGGGACGTTATTTTAATAGTCACTGGGTAGCAATTTCTGAGGCAGGAGACCGGGACGCACTTCCTCATAAATTACCGGCCGAAAGTGAACGTGATAGCACAACTGAGAGGGAAATGACAAAAACAATAATAACATACAAATATATTTAACACTCTCTTTACACTCACAGAGAAACTAACATATATAACAAGGAGGTAATCAAGATATATATAAGAAACTACTTTCCCCAACTGGAATTAGAACTCGCTCACCATGATCTAAATGGTAGGAAGATTGTGTCGCACCGATCTTCCCATTGCAAAGAAAATTGGCATTTGAAATGCAAGCTTTTTAGCCAAGATCAAACACTCCTCGTCTCTGTCACCTGAGAGGGAAATAACAAAAACGTAGACCATTGCGGCAGGATGCAATCAGGTGTAACAAGTTAAGAGTGGCAAGGTGCTTTGAAGTCGACAGACAGAACAAAAAAAAAAATTCTTTCAGATGTCTAAAAGAGAAATTTGTAAACGGTGAGTTTTATATCGATTTTATTCTCTCTCTGTCTTTCATTTTTTTTCTTTTTTTAAACTCTCGCTCTCTAACTCATTCTATCTTTTGTTTTTCTACCTTCGTTTCCAAATGTTACTTGTTTCTAACAGACAATTATTGATCACACACTATTCAGGTAACTGGCGTTATCATGGGCAGGATTTATTTTTAAAATTACAAGAGATGCTCTGAAAATAAAAGCCACTGATTTATCTATTTATTTATTTATACTGAACAGCAGATAAAAGGAACACATTAACACAATTGGATAGAGCAAGTGGAACATAGGGATAGGCATAACTTATTTTTGTAAAAAAGTGTATTTCAGAACAGCAGATAAAGGGAACACAATAACATTGAGCAAGTGTTAAATAGTGGTAGGCATAGCCTATCATTTTTGTAAGGAGGTGTAGTTTAGAACAGCAGATAAAGGGAACACAATAACATTGAGTAAGTGTTAAATAGTAGTAGACATAGCCTATCATTTTTGTAAGGAAGTGTAGTTTAGAACAGCAGATAAAGGGAACACAATAACACTGAGCAAGTGTTAAATAGTGGTAGGCATAGCCTATCATTTTTGTAAGGAAGTGTAGTTTACAACAGCAGATACAGGGAACACAATAACATAATTGGATTGAGCAAGTGTTAAATAGTGGTAGGATAGCCTATCATTTTTGTAAGGAAGTGTAGTTTAGAACAGCAGATAAAGGGAACACAATAAACAATTGGATTGAGCAAGTGTTAAATAGTGGTAGGCATAGCCTATCATTTTTGTAAGGAAGTGTAGTTTAGAACAGCAGATAAAGGAACACAATAACACAATTGGATTGAGCAAGTGTTAAATAGTGGTAGGCATAGCCTATCATTTTTGTAAGGAAGTGTAATTTAGAACAGCAGATAAAGGGAACACAATAACACTGAGCAAGTGTTAAATAGTGGTAGGCATAGCCTATCATTTTTGTAAGGAAGTGTAATTTAGAACAGCAGATAAAGGGAACACAATAACATTGAGCAAGTGTTAAATAGTGGTAGGCATAGCCTATCATTTTTGTAAGGAAGTGTAGTTTAGAACAGCAGATAAAGGGAACACAATAACACAATTGGATTGAGCAAGTATTAAATAGTGGTAGGCATATCCTATCATTTTTGTAAGGAGGTGTAGTTTAGAACAGCAGATAAAGGAAACACAATAACATTGAGCAAGTGTTAAATAGTAGTAGGCATAGCTGATCATTTTTGTAATGAGGTGTAGTTTAGAACAGCAGATAAAGGGAACTCAATTGGATAGAGCAACTGTTAAATAGTGCTAGGCATAGCCTATCATTTTTGTAAGGAAGTTCAGTTTATGTAGTTTAAAACAGCAGATAAAGGGAACACAATAACACAATTGGATTGAGCAAGTATTAAATAGTAGTAGGCATAGCCTATCATTTTTGTAAGGAAGTGTAGTTTAGAACTTAGAATTAACTGTAAACAGGAAATGAGTCTGGGAAAATTAGCTGTAAACAGGAAAATTACAGTTGGAAAATAACACTGAATTTAAAGTACAAAAACTGATAGTTAATTCATTATAATTGAGCAGAAGGACTCAGATTACAATAATAATAGGATTTTATTTGAATAGAATGAGTTCTGAGGTGAATAGATAGTGAACTTTGAAATATCCCATCTTACAGGTAAAACATACCAAGAAATTTGGTAGACAAAGTGTTAATATAAAATACCTTACCTCATTTGGGTTGCATGACTACTAAGATTAAATACGCCATATTATCAGTGAATAAAGTCTTTCTTACCTGAAAAAAGGTAAAGAAAAAAGAAACATTTAATTAGTTATTATAATAACAATAAAATGTTTAAAGAATAGCATTTAACATTTACTGAACTTTGAAATAACCCATCATCTATACATATATAAATGGCAGTTGGTGTGTATGTATG
The DNA here is from genome assembly GCA_023376005.1 of Doryteuthis pealeii. Lineage (NCBI taxonomy): Eukaryota > Metazoa > Mollusca > Cephalopoda > Myopsida > Loliginidae > Doryteuthis > Doryteuthis pealeii. The sequence goes on along the minus strand of CM042182.1, from coordinate 38,762,108 downwards.
TATGTATGTATGTATATATATTTTTTTTTTTTTTGGTTTGTTTTGTTTTACGGCATATCAACCTCAGTGGGTCATTTAATGCCGATAAAGTTTTGAAATAAATCAATTCTTAATGGATAATACAATTTTTTTTATTAACACGTTTTTCTATTTAACCCATAGATGGGACCCTAACAGGTACTACCACTCCGGGTCAGAGTGGACCAGGGAGCAATGGTGATGAAGGGGTGCTCCACATTCCCCAAACCTCCAAAACTGGAACCTCACCATCAGATAGAGTTTAACGTCTTTCCCAGGACATGTAGACCCGCAGCCACCGCCTCTAGCACCCATATGATAAAAAGGGGTTGGGGCTTGCCATAAGGGCAATAGGGTTGGGGAAATCATATAGGTGCTAGGGCTTGACGTGACCAGCCGATTGATCGGAGGGGGCCTCTCTGACCGCCCGTCTAGCCCAAGATAGGGCCAAAGTGGAGTATTGCAGATCATGAACTGCTCATCCACCTGGGCTCTATCCTTAAGCATCACGGGTCGCCACCCACGGCCAACAGGTGGCCCCATTGGGGGAGTCTTACCCCTCTGCAGAGGTGCAGTCGGGGCATTCTAATGCCCCAGCCGACAGGGTGGTATATATATCTGGGTAAAACTACATCAGGGTTAGCAAGATTTTTTTAAACTTTTTTGACACACCTTGTATTCTGAAAAAAAAAAATTAACGTTCCATTCATTCTTCATTTCTATCTTGGTAAATACAGCTTCAATCTTGATACCTTTTTGACACACCCTGTATACTTTAGAGATGGCAGTGAAAATGTTAAAACAATGTGCCTGAAATTTTCAAATATGGTCATTATTCTTGCAATTTTACATTTTTGACAGTTTTTAAAAATCTTTTGCGAGCTTTTTTTTTTTTAAGTGAAGAAAATTTTTAAAATATTTTTAAAGTGCACTTCTTAGTTCAACTTAGAGGTGATTTCAGTAAGTAGCACTCGGAGAGTATCAGGCGATTTCTCTGAATTTTTGAAATGAGGTTTGATAATTTTTATTATTTGGATTATTCAAACTATTGTCCTCATCTTTATTGTTATCTACACTATTTCTCTGAATTTTTTAGATGAGGCTTGATTATTTGGATTATTCTGACTATTGTCCTCATCTTTATTGTTATCTACACTATTTCTCTGAATTTTTTAGATGAGGCTTGATTATTTGGATTATTCTGACTATTGTCCTCATCTTTATTGTTATCTACACTATTTCTCTGAATTTTTGAGATGAGGCTTGATTATTTGGATTATTTGGATTATTCGGACTATTGTCCTCATCTCTATTGTTATCTACACAACGTTTCAGCTGATGTCCAATTGGACACATGGCACAAGGATATAGGCATTGAGTTAATACAAGTGACAGTTATGCAGGTTCAATCCTGGCCAAGGGTGACATTAACATAGAATAATTAAAACAGCTTAACACTTGTACCCAGAATGAGAACAGAGTACCACCGTGGATTGAATAAAAGGTTTGGTTTGAAGTTTCATGAAGACTCCTGATTACAACAAGAAGGCCCCAGATTCTGACAAATAGGTTCTCGAGTTCAAAGAGAAGGCTACTGAGTCCGACAAGAAATACCTGAAGAAGGTCGGAGGGCACATTGGCCGAAACATTGTGTAGATAACAATAAAGACGAGGACAATAATCCGAATAATACAAATGATCATTTTTCTTGCAATTTTACATTTTTTTAATCTTTTCTATTTTTTATTTTTTATTTTTTAAAGCAAAGAAGATTTTTTTTAATGTCTTTAAAGTTGTGTAGATAATAATAAAGATGAGGCCAATAGTCCGAATAATGCAAATAATACAAATGGTCATTTTTCTTGAAATTTTACATTTTTTGACAGATTTTAAAAATCTTTTCTATTTTTTATTTTTTAAAGCTATGAAGATTTTTTTAATGTCTTTAAAGTTGTGTAGATAACAATAAAGATGAGGACAACAGTCCGAATAATACAAATAATGCAAATGGTCATTTTTCTTGAAATTTTACATTTTTGACAATTTTTTTCTTTTAAATATTCAAAAAAAATCTTCTCTCTCTTTTTTTATTTTTTAAAGCAAAGATTTTTTTTTAATATCTTTAAAGTTGTGTAAAGTAAAGTCGTCGATGTGGCCTAAAGTTAGTCAGTGAGGGAGTCTATCCCCTTTTCACTAGCGCTAGACTAAGGAGACTATTTTTGCGTCTGAGGTGGAGTGCCACACCTACCATCAGCTCTATACTTTACTGCACAAATCCCTGTGCTACTCCTACGCCGAGGGCCAGTATTGAACTAGGAACCTTGTGGTTTTTAGCTGAACGCTCTACCGACTCAGCTAATCCGACCCTATCGTAGGGCTGGATCAAAGTTGTGTAGATAACAATAAAGATGAGGATAATAGTCCGAATAATACAAATGGTCATTTTTCTTGGAATTTTACATTTTTGACAGTTTTTCTTGCAATTTTACACTTTTTAATTTTTAATCTTTTTTCTCTCTTTTTTTTTTTTTTTTTTTAAAGCAAAGAAGATTTTTTTTAATGTCTTTAAAGTGCACTTTTTACAATATTAATGAGTATTTGCACAGAAGTAATACAAAGAAAATGAACATTACCGTTATCAAAACAAACAAAAAAAAAAAAAAACCCGAAAAAAAGATTATCTAATTTCAAATAATCATAGATTAATTAACAATAATTATTTGTCGAAATGAATTTTCACAGAATCATTTATTATGACAAATTAAAATTTTCCGAGTGCTGCAACAAAATTTTGGGAGGAGGAGGAGGCGTCTTATGAAAGGAAATAGATATATTTTTTATCATTTTAATTTTGTGCACAAGGAATTCAATTAGTTTAATTCAATTTTTGTTCTTTTCTGTTGGCTCAGTGCCATCAACATCAAAACGTTAAGAACTGGAATATATATATATTTCATTTGTTATAGTGTATAATAGTATACAAAAAGGCGATTATTACCATTGGTTTGAAAGCAGTGTATTAGTTACTTATCAGGACAAAAAGGTAAGAACTGGAATATATATATATATATATATATATAATTTGTTATAGTGTACAATACTATACAAAAAGGCGATTGTTAGCATTGGTTTGAAAGCAGTGTATTAGTTACTTATCAGGACAAAAAGGTAAGAACTGGAATATATATATATATATATAATTTGTTATAGTGTACAATACTATACAAAAAGGCGATTATTACCATAGGTTTGAAAGCAGTGTATTAGTTACTTATCAGGACAAAAAGGTAAGAACTGGAATATATATATATATATATATATATATATATATATATATATATATATATATAATTTTATAGTGTACAATACTATACAAAAAGGCGATTGTTACCATTGGTTTGAAAGCAGTGTATTAGTTACTTATCATCAGGACAAAAAGTTAAGAACTGGAATATATATATATATATATATATCTTATTTGTTATAGTGTATAATACTATACAAAAAGGTGATTGTTACCATTGGATGGAAAGCAGTGTATTAGACACTTATCATCAGGATAACAATAAATTTTTGTTCTTTTCTGTTGGCTCAGCGCCATCAACATAAAAAAGGTAAGAACTGGAATATATATATATATATATATATATATATATATATATATATATATAAATGTTATAGTGTACAATACTATACAAAAAGGTGATTGTTACCATAGGTTTGAAAACAGTGTATTAGTTATTTATTATCAGGACAAAAAGTTAAGAACTGGAATATATATTTTTTATTTGTTTATCAAATGAGTGACAGTTCGTAATTCAGCTTGTAACTCGGAAACCTCGTAAGTTGGCGCACTCGTAAGTCAAGCTACATTTCTCTATTGGAATATCCTAAGACTTTTGAATTCGAAAACATTTTTTTTTTTTTTTTTTTTTGCAAAATAAATTATTTCATTAGAATTTTATTTTAAACCATTCATAGGATTTATTTATTTTTAAAAAGGAAAGCTTTTTTCTTTTCGATACAAAAGAGTTTCGAGATTTCTGTTTTTTGTAATTTTCTTTTTTTTTTTATCAAAATACTTTCAGGTCAATACAAATCTGCAACTGTCACCGTAACAACAGCACGTTCCATTGACGTCAGCATATACGTCACCACATTTTTTTTTTTTGTGACGGGAGGGGGGGATTAATTTTTTTTAAAAATCATTATAAAGTACTCATCATCATCATCATGTCGCATTGTCAGCACAGATTCCGATAATTTATGAGGAAGTGCGTTCCGGTCTCCTGCCTCAGAAATTGCTACCCGGTGACTATTAAAATAACGTCCCCAGCTATGTTGTCTCAGCGGTATTTTAGAGGGGGGTGGGCTTCTCTTTATGAACAAATGGAGATGGGTGGATAGATATATATAAACAACGTAAAAAATGAACAAATTGAGATAGATAGATAGATAGATAGATATCCATCTTCATATCTAAACAAGAATTACGACAAATTTCTATAAATAAACAAGAATTACAACAAATTTCTATAAATAAATTTCTAAACAAATTACGATAAATAAATAAGAATTACGACAAAAAATACATTTAACGCCCTAAGTTGGTTGTTTTCTTTCAAGTAACACCACCGAGACGACATAGCTGGGGACATTATTTTAATAGTCACCAGGTAGCAATTTCTGAGGCGGGAGACCGGGACGCACTTCCTCATAAATTACCTGGATTCTCATTATTCTTTCTCACCAACCGCCCCTAACGATCATAGCAGGTCTTCCGCACAGCATCCAGAATCCGAGTAACATATCTATGGACATCACATAAGTTCTTCTAGATATGAAGATAGCATAACATTAAAGAATGTCCTAATACAACGTCACCTCATTTTTTGTGACGGGGGGGGGGGTCATTTTTTGTGACGAGGGGGGTAAATACTTTTTAGAATCATTGTAAAGTATTCATCATCATCATTGTGTGTGTTGCGTTGTCAGCATGGATTTCAATGACTCTTTCTCCCCAACAGTCTCTAACGGTCATCACTCCTGGCAGGTCTTCCGTATGCCATCCAGAATCCGAGCAGAGCTGAGCTGACTACACTTGAGCTTGTTCAGAATAGTTCACCCATGAAATTTTCTATTATTCATTTATTTGTGTGTGTGTGTGTGTGTGTGTTTGGTTTGGTTTGTTCTACGGCATATCAACCTCAGTGGGCCATTTAATGCCGACAAAGTTTTGAAATAAATTCATTCTTAATGGAGACTCATTTTTTTATAAACAGATTTTTCTATTTAACCCATAGATGGGATTCTAACAGGTACTACCACTCCGGGTCAGAGTGGATTAGGTCCTTCCTTTATACTTCAACTACCAAAGACGTTTATATTCTTGACAAATATCCAAGCAGTCATTACAATAATTGAAATATTGGTTGGTTGGTTGGTTAGATTTTAAGGCATGTCAACCCTTGTTGGGTTATTTCATGCCGAAGACATGTTGTTTTATTCATTCTTGTTGGGTATTCAATCTTTTTGGATTTTACGGCATGTCAACCCTTGTTGGGTTATTTTATGCTGAATATATTGTTTTATTCATTCTTGATGGGTATTCAATCTTTTTGGATTTTACAGCATGTCAACCCTTGTTGGGTTATTTTATGCCAAAGACATTTTGTTTTATTCATTTTTCATGGGTATTCAATCTTTTTGGATTTTACGGCATGTCAATCCTTGTTGGGTTATTTCATGCCGAAGACATTTTGTTTTATTCATTCTTGATGGGTATTCAATCTTTTTGGATTTTATGGCATGTCAATCCTTGTTGGGTTATTTTATGCTGAATATGTTGTTTTATTCATTCTTGATGGGTATTCAATCTTTTTGGATTTTACGGCATGTCAATCCTTGTTGGGTTATGCTGAATATGTTGTTTTATTCATTCTTGATGGGTATTCAATTTTTTAAACTCATGTTTTTTTTCTTCTATTTAACCCATAGATGGAACCATAACAGTTACTACCACTCCGGGTCAGGTTGAAACTGGGAGTAATGATGAAAGGATACTCCACACTCCCCAGAGCTACAGAATTGGAACTTCACCATTAGATGCAGTTTAACGTCGTACCCAGGACACAATTGAAATAGTTTTACATTTATTTGTTTTTAAGGAGGGGGTTGTAAAATATCTACATTGATTTGCCGACAAAAGGCGACAAAAAACACGACTCGTAAAATATTTAAGTTTGGGCGGAAATTCGCCTGACGCCGGCCCGCTAAAACATAGCGTAAATTAGGGCAGGAGACCGGGACGACAAAAGATCAAAATTACCAATTGACCGTAGGCCATAACTCGGCAACTAAGAGTCTAATAAAATCAGAGAAAACTTTTTAAAAAATAAAAAATTAAAACTCATAATTCTAAAGTCGTTTTTAAATGATTATTTTAAGTCTTATTGAAATAAATCATCTTTTTTTTTTTTTTTAGAATATAATTTATTTTATTTATTTATTTTTCGTATTTATTTCCAACATTTGAGAAAGTAGGTTAACAACGCTGCCAAAAAGTTTAATTCCTGAGATGAATAAATCAAGAATTTGCCAAAAATTGTTTTTAGCTGGAAGAACGGACGAATAATGAGCAAAGAAAAATAGGTTGCCGCTATTCGCTAACCAACCCATCAACCCGGTGAGAGTGGTGGCGCACGTTGTTGGGGTGTGGTTGAATAAAGGTGATAGGGAGGGGGAAGGAGAGAAACAGAGAAGGATAAATAAATAAATAAATAGATAGATAAAAAAAGATAACAAATTTTAAAAAGGACAAATAAAAAAACAAGTATTTTAAAAGTAGGCAGTGAGGATTTTTAACAAAATCTTATTATAATGGAGATTGTGTGTTTTTCTGTCTGTAACCGAAACTATATTACTACTCAAGTCCCAATTCCCTTAATTATTTACGTCAAATTCTCCATGATTTCATTCTTTTAAACCTTCAGTTATTAATAAAAATTGTTTTACATTATTAATACTGCTGACCATATCTACGTACTAATAACATGCAATTGTATTTATATATACAACAAAATAGCGGTTTACAGTTTGAACGAGTAGGCTAATTTGCATATTGATATTTAAAATTTTATTTTAATAAATATGTGCTTGGTATTATTGATTTCTAATTGTTTGGTTTTATCTTAAGAAATATAAACAAAAATCTCGTGGATAAATCTTAAATGAAATTTATTTACGAGAAGAAATAACTGTAATATTATCCTTTACTTCCTATTTTAACTAAATAGTTAAATTAGGAAAATTTACCAATGAAAGAGGGGAGTAATGGAAAATGATGGAATAGTTAGTTTCAAAGTTGTTCTATTTTTCGATTATACCCCCTCTGTTGCAGATCTTTTTATCTGCATTCTTAGTCAGTTTCATTAGCCTTTCTAATTTAATATGATATTTTATTATATCAAAACTTAAATACTTGCACCCTACGGAGGGTGCATATATTTGCTAGTAAATAATAATGGGTAACTCTTAAGAAAAAGAAAAAGAAGAGGAATGAAATTTTAAAAAGAAAGTAAATCTGATAATAATAATAATAATAATCTTATTATAATGGAGATTGTGTGTTTGTCTGTCTGTAACCGAAACTATATTCCTACTCAAGTCACAATTCCCTTAGTTATTGACGTCACATTCACCATGAATTTATTTTTATTTAAACCTCAGTTATTGATAAAATTGTTATACCTTATTAATACTTTTGACTTTATCTACATCTTATTATAATGGAGATTGTGTGTTTGTCTGTCTGTAACCGAAACTATATTCCTACTCAAGTCACAATTCTCTTAGTTATTCACATCACATTCTCCATGATTTTATTTTTATTTAAACCTCAATTATTAATAAAATTGTCTTACATTATTAATACTGTTAACTGTCTACATACTGACAACATGCAATTATATTTATATATACAACAAAATAGTGGTTTACAGTGTGAACGGGAAAGCTAATTTGCATATTAATATTAAAAAATCGAATTTAATAAATATGTGCTTAGTATTATTGATTTCTAACTGTTTGGTTTTATTTTAATGAATATAAGCAAAAATCTCTTCAATGAATCTTAAATGGATTCCATTAACAAGAAAAAATAACTGTCATTTAATTTTTACTTCCTCTTTAACTAAATACTTAAATTAGAAAAAATAAAAAGACGAGAGTGATGGAAGAGTAAATTTCAGTTGTTCTATTTTTTATTATACTCCCTCTGTTTCAAATCTTTTATTATACCCCCCTCTGTTTCAAATCTTTTTATCTGTATTCTTATTTAGTTTCATTAGCCTTTCTAATTTAATACAATATTTTATTACATTAAAACTTAAATACTTGCACCCGGAGGGTGCATATATTTGCTAGTAATAATAATAATAATCTTATTATAATGGAGATTGTGTGTTTGTCTGAAGCCGAAACAAATCACTACTCAAGTCACAATTCCCTTAATATTGACGTCACATTCAACATGAATTTATTTTATTTAAACCTCAGTTATTGATAAATTGTTATACTTATTAATACTTTTGACTTTATCTACATTCTAATAACATGCAATTGTATTTATATATGCAACAAAATAGCGGGTTACAGTGTGAACAGGAAAGCTAATTTGCATATTGATATTAAAAGTTTAATTTTATTAAATATGCGCTTGGTATTATTGATTTCTAATTGTTTGTTTTTTTCTTAATGAATATGAGCAAAAAACTCGGGGATAAATCTTAAAAGAAATCCTTTAATATAAAGAAATAACGGCAATTTTATTCTTTACTTCCTAATTTAACTAAATAGTTAAATTAGGAAAATTCAGCAATAAAAGGAGGGAGTGATGTAAAATGATGGAAGACTTAGTTTCAAAGCTGTTCTATTCTTCAATTACCCCCTCTGTTTCAAATCATTTTATTTGGATTTTTATTTAGTTTCAAAAGTATTTCAAATTTAACATATTTCATTACATTAAAATTCAAATACTTGCACCCGGAGGGTGCATATATTTACTAGTAATAATGATAATAATAATAATAATAATAATAATAATAATAAAGGGTTAAAAAAGAAAAGGGTTTGGAAAGTTTGGAAATCAGAGGAAGAATTGAAACCATTCAGAACACTGCACTGCTGCAATCTGCCAGAATACTCAGAAGAGTCCTGGAGACCTTAGAAGACTTGCTGTCACTCAGACTCCAGTGAAAGACCATCAGCTAATGCTGATGTGAAAACTCAAAAAGAGCAAATAATAAGGAAAAAGGAACTAGAAATCAGTGGAAGAATTGAGACCATCCAGAAAACAGCATTACTGCTAAAATACTCAGAAGAGTCCTGGAAACCAGAGGAGACTTGTTGTCACTCAGACTCCAGTGAAAGACCATCAGCTAATGCTGATGTGAAAACTCAAAAGGAGTAAAATGATAATAATGATAATGTTAAAATTGCAAATCGTCGTCAAAATTAAAACGGAAAAATTTGGTTCAGGCATAGATTTTAATGAATTTATTTAATCATTACTAATTTATTAAAAAAAAAAAGTACAAAAATGCAAGCATTGTTACAAGGTGCTAAATTAAAATACATAATTGAACTACATTTTAAACTCTACTAACATCTGTCCAGTAGACTATGGTAAAAAATTATGCCCATATATTCAGTCTACCAGAAAATTTTCTTATTTGGAAGGAGGTAAAAAAAATTGAAAACCTACAAAAACGCAAGCATTGTTTTATATCCAATTAAGTTTAAAAATTAGAATATATATATACATTGGACTTCATTTCATATTCCACTAACACCTGTCCAGTAGACTATGGTAACCATTTACGTACTCCATTCAATTCACAGTTTACCAGAAAATTTGGAAGGAGGTAATTTTTTTTTTAAATCTACAAAAATGCAAGCATTGTTTTATGTAAAATTAAGTTTAAAGATTAAAAAATATATATAAATTGGACTTCATTTCAAATTTACACCCTCAATTCACACTATACCAGAAAATTTACTCATTTTGAAGGAGGTAAAAAAAATTGTAAAAACCTACAAATATGCAACCATTGTTTTAGGTGTTACTAAGTTCAAGAATCAAAAATATATACATTGAACTTGTACTTGAAAAATGTACTCATTTGGAAGGAGATAAAAATTTAAAAAAAAAAAACAAACAAAATGCAAGCACTGTTACATGGTGCTATTAAGTTCAAAAATTAAAAAATACATTAGATTTCATTTCATATGCCACTAACATCTATCCAGTAGACTATGGTAAAAATTTACGCCCCTGAATTCACAGTCTACCAGAAAATTTACTTATTTGGAAAGAAAAAAAACCTACAAAATTTTTTTTAATTTAATAATCAAAAATTTTTTAAAAAAATATATAAATTGGACTTCATTTTAAATTTACTATGGTAGAAATTTACACCCTTCAATTAACAGTCTACCAGAAAATTTCCTTATTTTGGAAGGAGGTAAAAAATATCTTTCTTTTTTTTTAAACCTACAAAAATGCAAGTATTGTTTTATGTGCTATTAAGTTTTTAAAATTTTTAAAATATATAAATTGGACTTTATTTTAAATTTACTCTGGTAGAAAATTTACACCCTTCAATTCCCACTATACCAGAAAATTTACTTATTTGGAAGGAGGTAAAAAATATCTTTTTTTTTTTAACCTACAAAAATGCAAGTATGTTTTATGTGCTATTAAGTTTTTAAAATTTTTAAAAAATATATAAATTGGACTTTATTTTAAATTTACTCTGGTAGAAATTTACACCCTTCAATTCCCACTATACCAGAAAATTTACTTATTTGGAAGGAGGTAAAAAATATCTTTTTTTTTTTAACCTACAAAATTGCAAGTATTGTTTTATGTGTTATTAAGTTTAAAAACTAAAAAAATATATAAATTGGACTTTATTTTAAATTTACTATGGTAGAAATTTACACTCTTCAATTCACACTATACCAGAACATTTACTTATTTTGAAGGAGGTAAAAAATATCTTTCTTTTTTTTTTAAACCTACAAAAATGCAAGTATTGTTACAAGGTGTTTGTCTGAGAAATTCTGTAAGGATTTGGCCTGATTTTGAGACAGACAAAGAAAGGAAAGAAAAAGAAAAAATAATAATAATGGAGTCGCTTCTTGTGCGTATGTGTGTCCTTGTCGGACTAAGCGAGTAAGGCTGGTTTGTCAGAAGCGCGCGAGGAGGTGGAGGGGGGTTAGGTAAGAAGGCGCGCACTGACTCAACACAAAGAAAGTCTTTGTTAACTTTACTTGATTGGAGAAGTTTGGGACAAACAGCAGCGGCAACAGTGGTGGTGGTCTTTGGAAAGCCTGGGGGGTGGGAGATTTAGAGGAGAGAGATGTTCGTAGCCAGCGGCAAAAACTATTGACACTACCACAGGCTTGGTTAGGTCGGCATTATTGTTATATTGTTATTTTCTTATTCAATGAATCAACCAACAATAGAATTGAAAATTGAAATAATGGACTATTTTTCTTTTTGGGTTTTTTCTTCTTTATTTTATTTATTTATTTATTTATTTTCTAAGAACGGAAGTAAATGATACAATGAGTTAGGCAATGTTCGAATGATAAAATATTGAACTTATTTTTTTTTTAATAAGGTTGCATATTATATTACAATTTTTTTGTTTGTTTGTTTTAAGTCTGTCATATGTAAAGACAAAGGTTTCCTTTGTATGGAATCTAAAACATTCTTCATACAAATAAGTCTCAGTCATTTGTTTAATTTTTTTTTTAAATCCCAAAATTACAAATCGACCATAACTCAGCACCTTAGTAGTTGGGAAAGGAAAAAAACTAAATATATGGCTGATGACCGAATTGTAGCCTGTTGAAGGTGTAGTTGTGGGACTTAACAATTCATTAAAAAAATGAAACAAATGACTGAAAATTGCTCCTATCTCGATGGTGTGTGTGTGTAAATTAAAATTAAATTACTATACAAAACACGTGGCTGATGACAGAATTGTAGTTAGTTGAAGCTGTAATTTTGGAATTTGATTAAATGGATCATCTAACAAAAGAATTGAAAATTGAAATAATGGACTGGTTTTTTTGGGGGGTGGGGGTGGTTTTTTTTGTTTTCTTTTTTTACTAAGAACGGAAGTAAACGATACAATGAGTTAGGCAATGTTTGACTGATAAAATATTGTTAAACATTTTTTTTTTTAATAAGGTTACATATTATATTACATTTTTTGTTTATTTTAAATCTGTCAAATGTCAATACAAAGGGTTCCTTTGTATGGAATCTAATCTTATTATAATGGAGATTGTGAGTTTTTCTGTCTGTAACCGAAACTATATTCCTACTCAAGTCACAATTCTCTTAATTATTGACATCACATTCTCCATGATTTTATTTTTATCTAAACCTCAATTATTAATAAAATTGTCTTACATTATTAATACTGTTAACTATGTCTACATACTAACAACATGCAATTATATTTATATATACAACAAAATAGCAGTTTACAGTGTGAACGGGAAGGCTAATTTGCATATTAATATTAAAAATCGAATTTAATAAATATGTGCTTAGTATTATTGATTTCTAACTGTTTGGTTTTATTTTAATGAATATAAGCAAAAATCTCTTCAATGAATCTTAAATGAAATCCATTAACAAGAAAAAATAACTGTCATTTTATTCTTTACTTCCTCTTTTAACTAAATACTTAAATTAGAAAAAATAACAATGAAAGACGAGAGTGATGGAAGAGTAAGTTTCAGTTGTTCCATTTTTTATTATACCCCTCTGTTTCAAATCTTTTATTATACTCCCTCTTTTTAAATCTTTTTATCTGTATTCTTATTTAGTTTCATTAGCCTTTCTAATTTAATACAATATTTTATTACATTAAAACTTAAATACTTGCACCCGGAGGGTGCATATATTTGCTAGTACAAATAAAAGTTTTAGTCATTTGTTTAAAATAAATTCCCAAAATTATAAATCGACCATAACTCAGCATCTCTATAATCTATATAGTTTGGAAGTGAAAAAAAAAAAAAAAAAAAAAAATGGCCGATGACCAAATTGTAGCTAGTTGAAGGTATAATTTTGGGTTTTAACATTTCAGAAAAGAAGGAAAAAAAACCGTTATAATAAGATTTGCAACTTTCGCCGCATGGGAGACGTTACAATTCCAATATCGACCTGCCCTACAGTACAACTATAAAGCGGGATGTGGGGGGGGTCTCTTAAGAGCAAACAAAAGATATAGAGGGGACTTGAAATAAATGAGAGAGAGAGAGAGAGAGAGAGAGAGAGAGAGAGAGAGAGAGAGAGAGAGAGAGAGAGAGAGAGAAGAGAGAGAAGAGAGAGAGAGAGAGAGAGAGAAAGAGAGAGAGAGAAAGAGAGAGAGAGAGAGAGAGAGAGAGAGAGAGAGAAGAGAGAGAGAGAAAGAGAAGAGAGAGAGAGAGAGAGAGAGAGAAGAGAGAGAGAGAGAGAGAGAGAGAGAGAGAGAGAGAGAGAGAGAGAGAGAGAGAGAAGAGAGAGAGAGAGAGAGAGAGAGAGAGAGAGAGAGAGAGAGAGAAGAGAGAGAGAGAGAGAAAGAGAGAGAGAAGAGAGAAAGAGAGAGAGAGAGAAAGAGAGAGAGAGAGAGAGAGAGAGAGAGAGAAGAGAGAGAGAGAGAGAGAGAGAGAGAGAGAGAGAGAGAGAGAGAGAGAAAGAGAGAGAGAGAGTGCGCGTGTGTGTGTCTATGTAGTATGAAGATGACATGAGAGATGTCCTTCAATCATGTGAGAAACAACGTTCTATATTCCCCCCGAAGGTTTTTTACTGGAAGAAGAGAGAATTATTATTAAGATAGGGCGTAGCTGGGCAGATAAGTGGATTTGCTGCTAGGGTCAGGAATTTTCTTTCAGCGTCAGGTCAGAGCAGAGAGAAAAATAAATAACATTAGAATGGACTACCTACCATATGCAGAATAGCAAAAACCGCTGAGGTGTCATTTTTAGATACTTACTATCAAGTTGCAACGGAGAAGAAATTAA
>CM042182.1:38690502-38743002 GCA_023376005.1 Doryteuthis pealeii | reverse complement strand
GTTAGAGAGCCCAGTCTATCCTACTGTTTAACAAGATGAGAATGAAGGCCAAAAATATGAGGTTTCCTTTTAAATGCCAAAGCAACTGAAAAAGATAAGGTGCTCTTTACTCTTACCTCTTCAGAAGAGTCATGTTCTTGTGATTACCTGAAGATGCCGTATTAATACGGTTGAAATAAATTATTGTAATGAAGTAAGTTTAGAGTGTTTTCTTCTTTTACTAAATATCTTGCTCTGTCCTTTTACTCACTGGTATTAGGCACATTGAGCTCTCCTTATGGTCTACCTGCATCAGTTTGGTTAAACCAGACATGGAAAGATCCTAACTACGGAAAATATATATATATATAAGAAATTAATATCAAGAAATTTGGATACTTCTGTTTGGTAGGCAGGAGAGCTCAACATACATGTATAAAGTTATACATGTTTTGTTGAATTCTACAGACATTTCCTGTCTGACAAGTTTCTTTCCTAGCCTTTCCAATTGTCTGGGCATCTTTTTTTGTCAGGCTAGAATTGGTGAATGAATCCAACAAATGTTCTTACACTAGTAAAATGGTCAGACAATTAGAAAGGATAGAAAAGAAACTCATCAGACAGGAAATGTGTGTTGAGTTCAACAAAACATGCTCAAAGGAAAAAATGCAGCCTATATATATATATATATATATATATATGAGAAGAAAATATTTTCAAAAATATAACAAACACAGGATGTTACGATCAGGGGGAACAATTTTATGTGTCAATACTTAAGTATTTCGGTATTAAACCATCATCAGGACACTGTTAAGGAATGTTTTTTTTTTTGTGAGGGACAAAATGAAAAATGTTAAGTTTATAGTGAATGTGTGAATATAATGTTATTAACCGTTAATTTTTATATGTGCATATTATATATATATATATATATATATATATATATATATACGGAGAGAGAGAGAGAAAGAACAATATATAAATACATATAGAGAGAGAAAGAAAGAGAGAGTTATATATATATATATATATATATATATATATAAATACAGAGAGAGATTCAATGAGTGAGAATTATAATTAATAATTTTCAAGGCAGATAGGTTTTCCCTAAATGGAAGTTTGAATGAAACACGTTTTATCTCCCACCACATTTGGCCTTGTACCAGCCTAACCTAATCTTTTATATGGACTGGTTTTCAAAGGCAGCAGCTTTAATGGTCCAAATTCCTGCAAATTCTGAACACAAACATTATAGTACTCAACACACCAAGATGATCCTGGTAGAGTATATATATATATATATATATATATATATATATATATATACTGCATTTTGGCACCTGTTGAGTTCATTTAGTGCGTAAGGTAGATATACGAAATAGACAACATCCTGTGGTGCAGCTGTGAAGACAGAGGTGGAGTCATGCTGTGATTAGTTGGGTTTTACAAATAAATATACTTTGTTCTTTGTCTACAGACTGTAAAAGGTATATATATATATATATATATATATATATATATATATATATATATATTGGTTAGGAGGTTGATTTAGAAGGCTATCACAATGCAGGTGTAAAGAAAAAATAATAATACTGTAACAATGATGTTGTGTGTTAACCTGTATTTAATTCTAGAATTTTTGAGATAATATCTCTTTTTCAAAAGATCACTGGAACTGAAGCAGTCTAGTTATGGCATTTCTTTTTAAATGAATCTTTTTTTTTTTTTTTTTGAAAATGATGGTATTTTTATATAACTGTATTCTCATGTTGTATGTTTACATGAATGCGTTTTTTTTGTACTTGCGCGTATCTAGTCATGCCTGTGTCCATGAAAATGCGTTGGTTGTGACGTTATATATATATATATATATATATATATGGTATTTGTGGAAAAAAGTGACTTACCGGAGAAAATGGTCACAGTGGTTAGTTGATTCAAGTTTCACAATGATAAGGCAGCGATATAACAAATATAAAGTGCTTAATACGTTAGTAGAGAAAATTTATTAACATAAAGGTACACGGTAATATATATATATATATATATATATATCTTGTAAAACCCGTCTGATGAGGCTAGAATTCATTTTTTGAGTTTCTGGTTGAAATAAAAATATAATGGGATGACGGTTTAAGTTTTTCTTTCTCTGAAAGTTAAATATTGCTCTGTATATAATTTAATTTATTATTATACATTGAGTTCTGTTTAAAATTTGAGATTTGAAAAAAATTCAGTCTGTTTAAAATTTGAGGTTTGAAAAAATTTTTTAAACAGACTGAATAACAATAACTACCACTCGCTTTTCTCATTATTCTGTGATAAAAATTTCTTATTACCTTCCATATACCAACAAATGCCCTGAAGATGATCTAATTAATAGATCGAAACACTGCAGCGTCGGCCAATAAACTCACCACTTAACTCATTTAAACCTGTGTTTTTTCATTCTTTCTTAATATACTACATACCGTCGGATTCACTTCCTTTTCTTCACATGCACACACACATTATATATATATATATATATATATATATATATATAGTCAGATTCAAGAGGGTTTTATTGCATAGAATTACAATAAGATAGACAAAGAATAGTGAGATATGTCACTAATCGTTATTCTGTGATAAAAATTTCTTATTACATTCCATATACCAACAAATTCCCTGAAGATGATCTAATTAATAGATCAAAACACTGCAGTGTCGGCCAATAAATTCACCACTTAACTCATTTTAACCTGTGTTTTTTCATTCTTTCTTAATATACTACATACCGTCGGATTCACTTCCTTTTCTTCTTTCTTATATATATATATATAGTCAGATTCAAGAGGGTTTTATTGCATAAAATTACGATAAGATAGACAAGGAATAGTGAGATATGTTACTAATCCGCAAAGCCACCCCAGCATAATGCCGTGCTCACTATATATATATGTGGGTAGGAGAGAGTGTGGAATATTCCATTAAAAATACTGCAAACGGGTGCAAGTATTTAAGTTTTAATGTAATAATATATTATATTAAATTAGAAAGGCTAATGAAACTAAATAAGAATGCAGATAAAAAGATTTGTAACAGAGGGAGTATAATCGAAAAATGGAACAACTGAAACTTACTCTTCCATCACTCCCGTCTTTCATTGTTATTTTTCCTAATTTAAGTATTTAATTAAAAGAGGAAGTAAAGAATAAAATGACAGTTATTTCTTCTTGTTAATGGATTTCATTTAAGATTCATTGAAGAGATTTTTGCTCATATTCATTAAAATAAAACCAAACAGAAATCAATAATACTAAGCACATATTTATTAAAATCATATTTTTAATATCAATATGCAAATTAGCCTTCCCGTTCACACAGTAAACCGCTATTTTGTTGTATATATAAATACAATTGCATGTTGTTAGTATGTAGATATGGTCAACAGTGGCTTCGGCCTCTGGACCATTGATATAATTAACGGCGTCGATCCCAGGGGGCCATCCCCCCAGGCAACACCTGCCCCCTTGATTTAAAGGGGCAGGGTTGGGTTTATTGCCCAGCGCCTGAGGCGCCCCCCTTGAGGGGGAATGCCGACGGGATCAACGCAATTTTTCACCCGCCACCCATGAGTCTCGGCTTGTGGGTGGTCCCACATAAATAGGGCCTTGTGCCTGACCCGTACAAGTGGGGTACGTGGAAAATATCATGTAGATATGGTTAACAGTATTAATAATGTAAAACAATTTTATTAATAATTGAGGTTTAAATAAAAATGCAATCATGGAGAATGTGATGTCAATAACTAAGGGAATTGTGACTTGAGTAGTAATATAGTTTCGGTTACAGACAGAAAAACACACAATCTCCATTATAATAAGATATGTGAGTAAAAAGAAAAAAAGGTGGAGGTACTGATTTTGGGCCTCGTGACACTGGTCATGGGAACTTAAAGCTGCTTTTGGCCTTGTGTCCTGTAAACAGGGTCTCTCTTCAAACTTGACCACATATCACATACCACGGTCAAGAGGATGTAGTTAAAACACCAAATGACCCAACTCTCAGAACAAAGTGGCAGATGTTCACAAATGGTAGCGCTAAAAGAAAAGGCACCATTGTATTCGTCCGAGAGGTGAAAGCCGTTTCTGAAAGATTAGCTCAGAAGAACGGTTCTTTTATTCGCGGATTTTAAATTGGACAAAGAAAGATTGATAAGTTGATCTGAGAAAGAATCAAGAAAAACAAGATGGAAGTTTTGGGAAAAAAAACTTAATAAAGAAACAATTGTTAATTTGGTTTGGTGGATTTCCGGCATGTCAACACTTGTTGGGTTATTTTATGCTGAAGATGTTTTGTTTATTTTATTTATGCTTCATGTGTATTTCAAAAAAATTTTTTTCAACTCAGTTTTTTTTTCAACACATTTTTTAAAACATCATTTTAAAAAAATTTATTTAACCCATAGATGGGACCCTAACAGGTACTAAAACTCCGGGTCACAGTGGACCTAGGAGTAATAGCAATGAAAGAGGGTTTTGGTTTGTTTTGTTTTACGGCATATCAACCTCAGTGGGTCATTTAATGCTGATAAAGTTTTGAAATAAATCAATTCTTAATGGATAATACAATTTTTTTTATAAATACATTTTTTTCTATTCAACCCATAAAAGGGAACCCAGCAGGTACTACCACTCCGGGTCAGAGTGGACCAGGGAGCAATGGTGATGAAGGGGTGCTCCACATTCCCCAAACCTCCAAAACTGGAACCTCACCATCAGATAGAGTTTAACGTCATTCCCAGGACATGTAGACCCACAGCCACCGCCTTCTAGCACCTATATGATAAAAAGGGGTTGGGGCTTGCCATAAGGGCAATAGGGTTAGGAAAATCATATAGGTGCTAGGGCTTGACGTGACCAGCCGATTGATTGGAGGGGGCCTCTCCGACCGCCCGTCTAGCCCAAGATAGGGCCAAAGTGGAGTATTGCATGTCATGAATTGCTCATCCACCTGGGCTTTATCCTTAAGCATCACGGGTTGCCACCCACGGCCAACAGGTGGCCCCATTGGGGAGTCTTACCCCTCTGCAGAGGTGCAGTCGGTGCATTCTAATGCCCCAGCCGACAGGGCGGATGAAAGAGGGTTACTCCACACTCCCTAGAGTTCCAGAATTGGAGTTTAACCATTAGATGTGTAAAGTTTTTAAATGCCATCCTTGGCCAGTTGAAAAGGGCTTAAAGAAAGTCCTGTGTTATAGAATCCTTTGGTAAGCGTATAAGTCCTATCCTGTTTATTGGTAAAGGTCCAGTGTTTTAATCCTATGTCCGTTGTCAAAGAATGTCAACGTAATTATGACCAGTAGGGTTGATTATGTATTGTATCAACCTCAGAGTACTACCAGTGATTGGCCAAGAGATAGATCACATGATCTCGCCTAGACTATAAGTAAGAGCGAGGATCTAGCACACACCTTATATACTCAAAAAGTCAACAAGATGCAGTATAACACCTAACGGTAGTTGTGGCACTCCACCACAACCAAACAATCCCTTGTTGTTTGGCTGATACCAATAATAGGCCAGTCCTAAGTCTTTACTACTACTATAAGTAAACTTAAGCAGATTGGCCAATTGTCAGAATAATCCAGACAGCAAGGGAGTCTATCCTCTTTTCGTTAGCACTAGACCAGGGAGATTGTTTTTTTGCTGAGGTGGAGCACCACACCTACAGTCTGTTCCCCACTTTACTGCACAAATCAGATTACCCAATCTGTGCTACTCATGTTCTGAGTTGGCTGGGACCTGTATCAAACCCAGAACCTTGCGATTCCAATGTGGGGCTCTACCAACTGAGCTAAACCTCTATCCTCTTTTTGCTAGCACTAAACAAGGCAAATTGTTTTTGCTGAGGTGGAGTGCCAAACATACCATCAGCTCCCCACTTTATCACACAGATCAGATTACCCAATCTATGCTACTCATGCGCTGAATTGGCGAGGACTGGTATCGAACCCAGAACCTTACGATTTCAATATGGGTGCTCTACCGACTGAGCTAAACCAGGGAGATTGTTTTTTGCTGAGGTGGAGCACCACACCTACCTTCAGCTCTCCACTTTACTGCACAGATCAGATTACCCAATCTGTGCTACTCATGTTCTGAGTTGGCTGGGACCAGTATCAAAACCAGAACCTTGCGATTCTGAGGTGGGTGCTCTACCGACTGAGCTAAACCAGGGAGATTGTTTTTGCTTGAGGTGGAGCACCACACCTACCTTCAGCTACTTTAACAATCCGAATTTCACAAGGATTGTTAATTTCTTTTAACCCTTTTATCATCAGATGAAAGTTTTACTAATAGAATTTTTTGAAGCCACCAACATTATTATTACAAATGTGTTCTTTGAAGATTTCAGCTGATCTTATTTGTTCTTCCCCCCCGCCCTCCCCAAAATATTTATGTGGTGCATGACGTTCTAATTAAACAGCAGCTGTTTGTTGAAATATTGCAATTCAATTCTTGTGTTTGGAAATTCATAGCACCCATTGCAAAGATGGATAATGCAATTTCAGATAGAACATCTTTTTTTTTTTAAATAACATTGATTTTGACAATTGTCCTCTCCTTAAATTTATTCTTGTACCATTAATAAAAATTCTTGGTGTTGGAATATGTAGGTATAATATATACGCAAAAGTCACGCTCATATTTATGGAATTTCCCAAATAGCAGCAGCAGACATTTATGGTAAAAATGAGCCAATCAGAAACAAGCTCAGAAAAGCATTTAACATCTTTTGAATTAAGGGTTTCAATATAGTTTTGTTTTACGGCATATCAACCTCGGTGGGTCATTTAATGCCGATAAAGTTGTGAAATAAATTCATTCTTAATGCATAATACAATTTTGTTTATCAACTCATGTTTGAAGAAACGTACAAATTATTTGTAGGAATACTTGAGATCATATAACTGTGCAAATTATTTGTAGGAATACTTGAGACCATACAACTGGTCAAGTAAACTGTATTAGATAGGAATAATTGATATTATATAACTGTGCAAATAAATGATTCTAAGTAATTTTTAAAAAACCTTAGACCCAATGGGTGTTCAAGGCTGAAAACCACACTCTGCATCCTTTGTATGTCAGAAAATTAGGGAACATAATACTTCAAATTATGTTATGATCTGTTTAAGGGTCAATAAATAATCACTCAACACACAGCTAAAATGTAGGGAACAGATGTATTCAGCAATATATCAATGTACAATTGAGTAGGGTTTCCTTGTTACAGTGTACACGAAGAACATGTATCTGCTACTTCTCGTTTGAGTAGCCCTGCTCTGCTAAATATACCCTTTGGGTAAGTCTATGTTTGTGTCATAGGTGAGTCACCTACAACAAATTATTAATAGTATAATGGTAATTTCAATGAAGACTGGTATAACAAAGTTTGTTTGTTGCCCACAGATTTTTCATACCATGCGAAAGAGACTGTTCGAAAATCGGTAAATAAAAAAGTGAAAATTAAAAATAGCAAACAATTTATCCCGTGTGACCCATTTTCTCGCCACACCCAATTTTTTGCCAATTCAGCAGTTTGATCAGTGCCTGTTTGACATATTAAAAGAAAATCTTCCAGAAATTATATTATTATGCATTAGAACACTCCCCCTCATCCACCCCACCCCCAGGCAATCCCTGCCCCCAGGAAATATTGATTTGACGTTTGTATTTTATGATTTCCCTGCCAATAAATTCACATCATATATCATCGTCTAGCCTCCTGGCTGTACTGTGCATATTAAAAATAAACAGTGGTATACGTACATGGTACAACGGGACAACGTGAATGTTCTATTTTAAACACCACAAAACCATGAATGAGGAATCAAAAAATAAAAATGTTCAATGCTTCATGAATATTCATGTTTTAAATTTAAATATTTTCAGAAAATAATTTCCAAAAAATATTATACTGTAATATTTGAATTAGCAGTAAATCTAAAGAACTTTATTTAAATATTCTAACTACAGGTACGTACATAAATCATAGTCTGCTATGAATTATGTAACACAAGTAAATAATAATTAGATAGTCGTTCGAGGTAGAAGTGTTCATCTTAAGTACCATCCTAGCCAACAGTCCTGCAAATCAGGGAAAGAATTGATGAAAATGCGTCCAATATGATATACGATTTCAAGTAACTATCAATAATCCTTTGTTTGGTTTGGTTTGTTTATTTTGTTTTACGGTATATCAACCTCAGTGGGTCATTTAATGCCGATAAAGTTTTGAAATAAATCAATTCTTAATGGATAATACAATTTTTTTATAAATACATTTTTCTATTTAACCCATAGATGGGACCCTAACAGGTACTACCACTCCGGGTCAGAGTGGACCAGGGAGCAATGGTGATGAATGGGGTGCTCCACATTCCCCAAACCTCCAAAACTGGAACCTCACCATCAGATAGAGTTTAACGTCATTCCCAGGACATGTAGACCCGCAGCCACCACTTTCTAGCACCCATATGATAAAAAGGGGTTGGGGCTTGCCATAAGGGCAATAGGGTTGGGAAAATCATATAGGTGCTAGGGCTTGACGTGACCAGCCGATTGATCGGAGGGGGCCACATATCTTGGTAAAAGATATGAACAATGCCATATCACACAGTAATCTAAAAGGAAACCTTTTGTTAAGTTTCTGACCACCATACTTGGCCAGTTGAAAAGACTTAAAGTAAGTAAGTCCTGAGCTATAGAATCCTTTGGTAAGTGAATAAGTCCTGGGTTATATAATCCTACGTATTGTTAAAAGGTCCAGTGATAAAATCCTATGTTCCGTCATCCACGAAGGTTCAAGTAGTTATGAGAAGGTATGACCAGAACAGCCAGTATAAATAACAATATCAGCAGCAGAATACTGCCAGAGATTGGTCACATGGTTATCAGCGAGTCTATAAGTAGAAGTGACCAGTCAATGGGGCTTAGAATATGCTGGCTGTAACCATTACAGAGAGGTATGACCCCCATCCAAGGTTTTGGCACTGAACTGAATCTGATATTGAGGCCCCTGCTCTTGAAATCTGGGGTATGTGATATACCCTTCATTGCAATTAGATCCAGGTCCATTCAAGAGCTATAGTACCCACTAAAGTCAAATCTATATCTTATCTCCCCAAAGATGTCTCCTATAACCAATCAAATCTTTCCCTCCCCCACAAAACTTACCCACATACCTACTTCCCCCTTCTATAAAACACTTGTATGACCCTAATAATTTAAAGCAGAAGAAGCTGAGGTCAAACCTCCAGCGAAATATACTACACATTTTTGTCCGAGTTTTTTCCTCAAGCTAGTTTTGTTCTTTCATTCCTTATTTTACCTCATTCTGTCGGATTCATTCATTCATTCCAATCTCATTTTCCTTATATTTTATCTTTTATAAGTACTTTCGGCACTTTGAAGTGCCATCATCAGGGGTGATGTGTTTGTGTTCCAGTTTTTTTTTCAAGTTAGTAGCAGTGAGAATAATTAGGAGGGGAACTCATAGAAATTATATATATATATATAACTTTTACTTAGCATTCCCTGAAAACAATAGTCGAATCCTTCAAAACTGATAATTTAATTATTTTTTGGGGGGGGGGCTTTTTTTTTTTCTGAGTTTCTGACTCTAAAAGTAGTTAATCAATTTTTTACAAAGCTGCTCAACGACTTCAGCAGAAAGAAGAAATGAAGGAAAGGCGGGTGAGCTGTAGACTTGATTAGTGGGATAGGGTGAACTGGACATGGCTGAAAAACACGAATTAGATGGACAGGCAACAATGGGCACGACTAAAGACGGATGGATCGACTAATTCTGGTCAAGGTCACTAATTAGGTCGTTAACTCTCTTTCAGTTTCGGAAGCAAGAGAAAGTTGCTTGGTCACTAAAGCATTCCATAAATAAACCAGTTCTCTTGATTGTTATATAACAATGATATATATATATATATATATATATATATATGAAAAATATATGGAAATTAATACGACAGTATGAAAATAACATTTTGAAAAAAATATATGATGTTTGTTATGTGATTGCTGACAAGCTTGTTTCGACCAAAACGATAAGTTGGTCTTCTTTTGAGTTTTACCTTGAACTATAATGCTTCTGATTTTTAATTTAAAAAAAAAAAAAAAAAAAAAAAAATAAAATAAAAAAAAATTTATTTATTTTTATTTTTAAAACAGAACATGCATTTTCAAAAAATTTTTCAGCGGTTGATATCAGCGTTCGTTTGTAAACATTTTTAACGGATATTTTCTTCTCGTCTATGTCGCTCTTTGATGAAGACCAACTTATCGTTTTGGTCGAAACAAGCTTGTCAGCAATCACATAACAAACATCATATGTTTTTTCAAAATGTTATATTTCATATATATATATATTATATATATATATATATATATATATATGAAGTAGTCAAACACTGTGTTTGAAAATGGCGAAGGCTGACAATTTGTGGGAGATTATGTGCTTAATTAAAGTCATACCTAATTTTGTTAATTAATTATAACTAAATGAATTAGGCGTGCATATCGGTTTAAATGTAAAGCGTAAACAAATCGAGAAAAAGTCATCTCTGGGCTAAAATGTACATACAGAGACTCTGGAACCTTCTTGTCGTAAGAAGGCCGGAGGGCACATTGACCAAAATGTTGTACAGATAACAATGAAAATGAGGACAATAGTCTGAATAATACAAATAATAATAATAATCAAGCCTCATCTAAAAAATTAAAAGAAATAAAATAAGTGTTATCTTTTTTATATGCGTTCTTATTTAATTTCTTTAGTCTTTCTAATTTAATATATTTTATTACATTAAAACATAAATACTTACGTTCAGAGGGGAGGGGTGCATATTTTTGCAAGTAGAATTAATAAATGTTTGCTGAATATCAGTTATTTTATCACTTTATAAAAAAGCGAGCAGATGTAATCGGAAAATATATTTCAAGATGCAAGTAATTTAATAGAGTAGAAAAACATCTTTTTTTATGTTTTCCAAGGGCGTTCCTTCAAAGGAAATTTCAGATGTTTTTTTTTTTTCTTTCTGAGCATTAAATATCGTTCACAATTTATAACGATCGACAAATGTCATTTACTTTTAAGTGTTTCACCGAAAAGAGATGAGCGAAAAAAATTTAAAAGCAACTTTGGAAAATCAAATTTGTTCGGAGAAACAAAACTTTAGATAATGGAAACTGTTTCCTTTTTTTTTTTTTTTCTTTTTTTTGTAGGGAATAAGCAAGGCAACTGTAGGGATTACATTCCTTACTTGCCATTCTTTTATTTGATACTAGGTGACACAAAAGGTAATTACCTCATGTGTTTGCAAATTGCTACTCGGTGGTGTGACCAGCTGCATTATAAAAATGGTTGCAGCAAGATAAAAACTCTTACTTCCTTCAAAGAAATTAACAGGAAATTAAAAAACATCTTTGGAAATCAAATTAATTGGAGGAACAAAACTTTAGATAATAGACACTTTTTTTCTTTTTATTTCTTTTGTAGAGAATAAATAAGGCAACTATAGGGATTACATTCCTTACTTGCTATTATTTGATGCTAGGGGACACAAAAGGTAATTACCTACTGTATCTGAAAATTGCTACTCGGTGGTGTGACAAGCTGAATTATAAAGTGAAAGGAGCAAAATGAAAACCCTTTCTTCTTTAAAGGAAACATCAAATGTTTTTTTGTTTTGTACATCAAATATCGTTCACAATTTATAATAATCGACAAATATTATTTACTTTTAAGTGTTTCACCAAAAGAAAAGAGTAAGAAATTTAAAAGCAACTTTGGAAATCAAATTTGTTCAGGGTGACATGCTGTAAAACCCAACTAAACAACTGCCAATGGAGGCTTTTAGGTGAGTGTTTGAAAACAAAGAAATTTAGCATCTTAGAAAAATAAAAATATCATCAACTTTTAAAAAAAATCTTGTTTCCTTTACTACCGAGATTACATTCCTTACTCGCTATTCTCCTATTTGATGCTAGGGGACACAAAAGGTAATTACCTACTGTATCTGTAAATTGCTACCAAGCAGCCAACCAACTTAACAACTGCCAGTGGAGGCTTTTAGGTGAGTGTTTGAAAACAGAGAAATTTAGCATCTTAGAAAAATAAAAATATCATCAACTTTTTAAAAACTCTTGTTTCCTTTGCTGTCGGGAAGACAGTCTTTTGGATGCAATGTGTAAACGTACACATCAACATGATACGCTATCGACTGATACGAGAGATCAAATATCTAAGAATTAAATTAGTTACAGCATAGATAACTGGTGCGTAATACGATCTTTTAAAAGTAAACCTTGCCAATGAAAAGATTACAAGATTAAAAACAATAAAAATTGGTGAAGAGAAGATTGCTCGGCTGAGACAAGAAGTGCTTCAGTCTGCTCTTTTGATGGATTCAATATCTTTTTAAATAGCAAAAGAAAAAAACAAAAATTAAGAAAAATAAAAAATCAAGACAAATAAAACAACAGTTACCAGTGGATTATTATTATTATTATTATTAATTATTCACACCAACGTTATCTGGTGGTCTTCCACTGGAGCCTGAGTGTCAGCAAGTCTCCAGGACTCTACTCAGTATTATTATTATTATCACTCGTAGCAGGTTTTTTTAGATCAAGTGAGAAGAAGAGAGAGAAGAGGAGAGAGATAAAGAGAGAAGAGTAGACAAGAGAGAGAAGTGAGGTGTATAGACTGTAGAGAGAAACAGAGAGAGAAGTGTATAGACAGTAGAGATAAACAAAGAGAAAGAGAGAGGAGTATACACAAAGAGAGAACTGTATAGGCAAACAGAGAGAGAGAATAGAGACAAAGAAAGAGAGAGAAGAGTAAAGACAAAGAAAGAGAGAGAGAATGTAAAGAGAGAGAGAGAGAATGTAAAGAGAGAGAGAGAATAGAAACAAAGAAAGAGAGAATAGAGACAAAGAGAGAGAGAATAGAGACAAAGAGAGAGAGAAGAGTAGAGACAGAGAAGTGTATAGACTATGGAGAGAGAGAGAGAGAAGAGTATAGACAGAGAGAGAGAGTTCTTTAACACCAGCGTTAACTGGTGGTCTTACACTGGAGCCTGAGTGACAGCAAGTCTCCAGGACTCTACTGAGTATTATAGCTGATCTTTTAACTAAATATTATTATTATTACTCCGAGCAGGTTTTTTACGCCAGTGTTATCTGGTGTCTTACACTGGAGCCTGAGTGACAGCAAGTCTCCAGACTCTACTGAGTATTATAGCCAATCTTTTAACTAAGTATTATTATTATCACTCCTAGCGGGGTTTTTTTTAATACCAGTGTTAGCTGGTGGTCTTACACTGGAGCCTGAGTGATAGTAAGTCTCCAGGACTCTTCTGAGTATTCTATCCAATCTTAACAATAGAGGACTCGATTCTTCCCCAAATTTCCAATTGCAACAATCATTTTTCCGAAACCCTTGGGGACCATTCCAACTGATTGTTATTTTCAGAGTGGCTGGATCAATGCAAGGTCTTTTTTATGCATGGATTTTAATGGGGCATCCTACAAGGATCCAACTCACAATTCAATAATAATGGATCAGCAGGACTAACTTTAAAAAAATCTCTCCTCTACCCAGGCAACGCCAGGTAGCCACTTCTAGTTATTTATCAGAGAACTGACTGGAAAATTCATGTGGATGATGGCTATACCAGTTTTGAGAGTGAAAGAATTGAGCATGAAAACCTCAAGCGTTAACTTCGAAATGGATACACCTGTCATATTTGAGAAAACACGGAGGGTTGGAAATATCAAACATGTGATTGGATTCTGCATTCTAAGGCTGGATATGTCAATCAAAAGAAATCTCATCAGGGACAATTCATGTAAACTCCAGGAACAAACAATGTGTCTTGTGCAATCTGTAACAAAGTCTGTAAGTCAGCTTCTGGTCTTAAGAGACATATGGTGGTGCATAAGAATCAAATTTTTATCATCAGATCCATCTGATACAATGGGAAGGACGTCCTTCCATATTTGCATCAAACTTTGTGGATCTGCAGCAAGCTAGCTTTGGGTATGGTAAACTGGGCTCACTAGCTTTGAGTATGGCAGAATGGGCCCTCTAATTTTGAGTATGGACAGCTGGGCTGTTTAGCTTTGAGTATGGCAGATTGGGTTCTTTAGCTTTGGGTATGGCAGACTGGGCTCGCTAGCTTTGAGTATGGCAGAATGGGCTCTCTAATTTTGAGTATGGATGGCTGGGCTCTTTAGCTGCAGACTGGCTTGCTAGCTTGGGTATGGTAAAGTGGGCTCGCTAGCTTTGAGTATAGCTTTGGGTATGGAAACTGGGCTCGCTAGCTTTGGTATGGCAGACTGGGCTCGCTAGCTTTGAGTATGGTAGACTGGGCTCGCCAGCTTTGAGTATGGTAGACTGGGCTCGCTAGCTTTGAGTATAGCAGACTGGGCTCTCTAGCATATAGTATGGTAGACTGGTCTTTCAAATTTTGAGTATGGTAAACTGGGCTCTAGCTTTGGGTATGGCAGACTTGGCTAGCTTTGAGTATGGCAGACTGGCTCCTAGCTTTGAGTAAGACTGGGCTCGCTAGCTTTGAGCTAGCTTGAGTATGGCAGACTGGTTCTCTAGCTTTGAGTATGGCAGACTGGGTTCTCTAGCTTTTAAAAATTGAGTAAGAGAGAGATAGAGAGCTGAAAAAGAAATATCAAGTCGAGAGTTGACTTAATATCAGAGTTACTTGTATAAATTTCCATAATGTGAATGAAAAATGTCTACTGATATTTAATGAGAATCTCTAAGATTAAAGAGGAATCGTCAACAGGTGAAAAGAAGAAGAATTATGAGAGATGAAAGGTAATATGAAATGTTAAGTTGTTAGAGAACATATACATCTCGTCTTTTTCTTGGAAAATAACAAAAGAATATTAATCATATTATTCAAAATAATTAACAAGGAAGACAAAAAGGGAATAGAGTATCAATTGAAGAATCAAAAAGAGAAGGAAATAAATACCAAAATGGATAGAATATAACTGTAATACAAGACAAGATGAGCTATCCGGCATTGCCTGGCTGGAGGTAAGAGCATCACATATAACAGTATAATAAAGTATAAAGTTTTCAATATATATATATATATATATATATATATATATATATATATATATCCTTGTTTATATAAACACCGTTTCCAATTTTTTTTTTTTTTTAATTTTAATATATTTTTTCACTTTTATTTTCACTTTTATTTTATTTTTTATTTTCCACTTTTATTTTTATTTTTATTTCAATGAATCTTTGCTTACCGTTACTTTCATTCTTACTTTTATCTCTTTATATTATTTTTTATATAATTAACTATATTTAACTACCCAAAACTTCTATTATCGTAACATATACAACCTGTATTTTTTTAAATACTCTCAAACCAAATTAAACTAGTTATTAAATAATTTTAAATTTTCCCCTTTTAACTATTAATACGACCCATAACATATCTTTTATTAAATAATAATTGAAAAAATAATTCCCATAAATTAATCCAAATTTTTAATTCAATAATCAAAAACCGTTCCTGATCTACGAAAATATAAACAAGCGTTCCTCTACTAAATTTAAGTCCCATTCCAACGGGCATGTTTATAACACCTAAGATTAATCGTAAACTCGATTAATTTAAAGTAACCCTGAAGAATCAATCGATGAAACTCGAGTAGGTTACTCCTTTCCATTCTTAAAATAAATATATAATATATATATGTGTAAACGCAACGCTCTTCTCTATAAGGAATGGAGCACTCTGTGACGGCCTTTACACACAAAGCGATGTGTGTATTAAAACAGTTAAAATCCCCTTCCCATTCTGTAAGTGAAGACAGCCTAATGGTTAAGGTGCCAGACTGACACCCAACCGACCGGATTTCAATTCCGGCTGTAGGTAGCTTACAAAATGTCTAACCACACTGAAGAGACTTGATAAGTCGAAACACGTGTCTGTGGATGACCCTATATATATATATAGATAGATAGATAGATAATAAATAGTTTGATACTTGGATAATAGATGTTATGATATCTCAATAAAATTATTTTTGTGGTCTGAAAATTATTTTTGTGGTCTGAAAATGTGTCTTCCTGACAGTATGAAAATCAGTTGTTTTTTTGTTTGTTTTTTCTTTTTCGTTTTTTTTTTTTTCAACAAAATTAAGTCAAAGATTGACTTACAGATAGCCAACGTTAAAGCGTTTCAGTTTTAATAAAACCATCAATGGGGCTTGAATAGTAATTTTGAGCCATATGAAAAGAAATTGGTGTAAAACAAGCAAAAGCTGTAAACGTTTGCGTTCAAATAGTTGATGATATAACAATCCCAGAAATCGTTGGTTTGGTTTGGTTTGGTTTTACGGCATATCAACTTCAGTGGGTCATTTAATGCCGATAAAGTTTTCAAATAAATCAATTCTTAATCGATAATACAATTTTGTTTATAAACTCATGTTTTTCTATTTAACCCATAAATGGGACCCTAACAGGTACTACCACTCCGGGTCAGAGTGGACTAGGGAGAAATGGTGATGAAGGAGTGCTCCACATTCCCCAAACCTCCAAAACTGGAACCTCACCATCAAATAGAGTTTAACGTCATTCCCAGGACATGTAGACCCTCAGCCACCACCTTCTAGCACCCATATGATAAGAAGGGTTGAGGCTTGCCATAAGGGCAATAGTGTTGGGAAAATCATATAGGTGCTAGGGCTTGACGTGACCAGCCGATTGATCAGACCGCCCGTCCAGCCCAAGATAGGGCCAAAGTGGAGTATTGCAAGTCATGAAGTGCTCATCCACCTTGGTTCTATCCTTAAGCATCACAGGTTGCCACCCACGGCCAACAGGTGGCCCCATTGGGGGTCGGTGCATTCTAACGCCCCAGCCGACAGGGCGGGTTGGTTTTGGAAAAATATAAAAGAATGTATTTACCAATTCCAACGCATAAGCAGGATGCGACACCAGGTCAATTTCTTAAGCCAAATTTAATAGGTTTGAATTCAGAGTTTACCTTCTAGACAATTGCTTAACCATGGTTAAAGAGTCTATTCAACTATTTACCCATAGCTGAAGGGAGAATAATTGGATGCATAACTTTCTCATGGGTAATAGTGCTATGTGAAATGCACACAGTCTCATCCAGGATTTGAACTCATGTCACCTATTTTCTATGAGGATAAACTTGTTAAACTCTACTTAAAAATTGACTGTGTCGCAAATCCTGCTCATACGGAGGTATTAGGTACATATTTGCAAGGCAGACTGGAGGCAACTGGTCTAGGAGAAGGAAAAACATTGAATTCAAACCTATTAAACTCTGTTGGATTATTTGGTTATATAAGCCGTGCTACAATACACCACTTAAATTTATAGACTAAGTGAGGTCACATGGTTTAAACCTCAGCCAATCAACACCCAGAATGCGTGGCTGGTTGACTACTTATTTATTGATACAAGAGGTGTCCATTTGCAATCATTGACAAAGGACTGACCAAGACTGAAGAGCACCAAGGAACAACCAAAGGATTCTTTACCAAGGTTTGTGCTCTGCTTAACACAAAGAATCTCCGCTGGACAAGGGCTCTTAAAAACTGACCCTGTGTTGCATCCTGCTCATGTGGAAACATAGTAGATATATATATTTGCAGAGCAGACTGGGTTCTTTAACCTTGGTACGGCAACCGATCTAGGAGAAGGAGAAACTCTGAATTCAAACCTGATGTAACTTTCTATTTTTGTGCATAAACAAAATAATCATAAAACAATATCATTTAAAAATTGACTTTGTGTCACATCCTGCTCATGCAAGGCCGACTGGGATCTTTAGCCTTGGTAGACAACTGGTCTAGGAGAAGGAAAATTCTGAATTCAAACTTGTTAAACTCTGTTTACAAATTGACCTTGGCTTGTATACAATTTGTGCAGAGGCATTAGATATATATATATTTGCAGGGCAGACTGGGTTCTTTAACCTTTGTATGGTAACCGATCTAGGAGAAGGAAATACTCTGAATTCAAACTCATTAAACTCTGCTTAAAAACTGACCCTGTGTCGCATTCTACTCGTGTGGAAGTATTAGATATATATTATTTGCAGACTGGGTTCTTTAACCTTTGTATGGTAACCGATCTAGGAGAAAATACTCTGAATTCAAACTCATTAAACTCTGCTTAAAAACTGACCCTGTGTCGCATTCTGCTCGTGTGGAAGCATTAGATATATATATATATTTGCAGGGCAGACTGGGTTCTTTAACCTTGTAGGCAACCGATCTAGGAGAAGGAAATACTCTGAATCAAACTCATTAAACTCTGCTTAAAAACTGACCCTGTGTCGCATTCTGCTCGTGTGAAGCATTAGATATATATATATATATTGCAGGCAGACTGGGTTCTTTAACCTTGGTACGGCAACCGATCTAGGAGAAGGAAATACTCTGAATTCAAACTCATTAAACTCTGCTTAAAAACTGACCCCGTGTCGCATTCTACTCGTGTGGAAGTATTAGATATATATATATTTGCAGGGCAGACTGGGTTCTTTAACCTTTGTATGGTAACCGATCTAGGAGAAGGAAATACTCTGAATTCAAACTCATTAAACTCTGCTTAAAAACTGACCCGTGTCACATTCTACTCGTGTGGAAGTATTAGATATATATATATTTGCAGGGCAGACTGGGTTCTTTAACCTTTGTATGGTAACCGATCTAGGAGAAGGAAATACTCTGAATTCAAACTCCTTAAACTCTGCTTAAAAACTGACCCCGTGTCGCATTCTACTCGTGTGGAAGTATTAGATTATATATATTTGCAGGGCAGACTGGGTTCTTTAACCTTTGTATAGTAACCGATCTAGGAGAAGGAAATACTCTGAATTCAAACTCATTAAACTCTGCTTAAAAACTGACCCCGTGTCGCATTCTACTCGTTGGAAGTATTAGATATATATATATTTGCAGGGCAGACTGGGTTCTTTAACCTTTGTATGTAACCGATCTAGGAGAAGGAAATACTCTGAATTCAAACTCCTTAAACTCTGCTTAAAAACTGACCCTGTGTCGCATTCTACTCGTGTGGAAGCATTAGATATATATATATTTGCAGGGCAGACTGGGTTCTTTAACCTTGGTACGGCAACCGATCTAGGAAAGGAAATACTCTGAATTCAAACTCCTTAAACTCTGCTTAAAAACTGACCCCGTGTCGCATTCTACTCGTGTGGAAGTATTAGATATATATATATTTGCAGGGCAGACTGGGTTCTTTAACCTTTGTATAGTAACCGATCTAGGAGAAGGAAATACTCTGAATTCAAACTCATTAAACTCTGCTTAAAAACTGACCCCGTGTCGCATTCTACTCGTGTGGAAGTATTAGATATATATATATTTGCAGGGCAGACTGGGTTCTTTAACCTTTGTATGGTAACCGATCTAGGAGAAGGAAATACTCTGAATTCAAACTCCTTAAACTCTGCTTAAAAACTGACCCTGTGTCGCATTCTACTCGTGTGGAAGCATTAGATATATATATATTTGCAGGGCAGACTGGGTTCTTTAACCTTGGTACGGCAACCGATCTAGGAGAAGGAAATACTCTGAATTCAAACTCCTTAAACTCTGCTTAAAAACTGACCCCGTGTCGCATTCTACTCGTGTGGAAGTATTAGATATATATATTTGTAGGGCAGACAGGGCTCTTTAACTCTTAACATCCTGTTGAGAATTTTCTAAGTCCAGAACCTCATTCCTCTAAGGATTTATCAATAAATAGCTAAAAATGACATTTTCATTTAAAGTTACCTATTATTTCCCATAAATCAAAGACTGCTAAATATGTTTAATATTACAGTTAAACAAAGGCTATAATTTGGGTTGGATTAGGAAAACAAATGTAACACCCTATTTGGTGCACAGCTAAGCCTCGCTTTGTTTACATATGTTTGAGGCCTCTAGTGAATTCATTTCCGCTTAGAAATGTAGCGATTAAATATTCTATCTTATTACACTTTCTCTAACTGAACGTTTATCTATCACATTTGCTTTTACGCTATCTTCTTTTATCAGTCCACACACACACACACACACACACACATTGAGTGGAATTTTTTTCGGTTACTTTATATAGCTAGACTGATATCTTTTTAATTTTTCCTGAATTTTAAACTTAGTAAGCTGCTAGTTTGTAGTTGGGGTTAAACTCCTCCCATGCTTCTTGTGTTTACAGGACAAGTTAGAAATAATTAGATTCCCAAATAAAAATGACTGAATTAATAAAAAGGATGAGTTCCTAGGAAAATGTATGCATAGATTACGCAATGCATTAGAATACCAATAACATATAATTGATCAATAAGGGCATAATACAGTAAAATTAGGATAAAGCAGTAACAAAGAAAAATTACTAGAAGAAATAAAGAAATAAATTAAAAAAAACTTAACCAAACTCCAAACTAACTGACCCCATAAAGGTCAATAGAGTAAGTTGAAGATAGTAGTAAGGGGTAATAAAAGTATAATGTTACATTCCGGCCGGGTGGAATGAGGCTGTATAGGATGTTAAGAGTTAACCTTGGTACGGAAACCGATCTAGGAGAAGGAAATACTCTGAATTCAAACCTGTTAAACTCTGCTTAAGAAACTGACCTTGTGCCACATCCTGCTCTAGTGGAACAGTTGGGTAAATACACCCAGCCAATTTGGAGAAGATCCACTCCACCCACGGATGGTTAATCATAACAGTTTGCTGTTTTGTTTTTTTCCCCCGGACTTTGTGCAACAAAAATAGATTTGAATAAAAACAACTTCCAAGTCGATTCAAGATGAGAAAGCAGACAGTCGGGGATAAATACGTGTCTGATGTAACTTTCTATTTTTGTGCATAAACAAAATAATCATAAAACAATATCATTTAACGATCGGAGTAAGCACACCAAGGACAAGATCAAATTTATATGTTTAATGTTGTTTTAGAAGTCCGATTAAAGAGCACTCACACAAATCTATATGTACAGACATCAAGGCAAGTGTGTAGAAGGACTTGTGGATATACCACAGTATGATAATTTAATTATTATAATGTTTGATATGTTTACTTAAGAGGTATTGCTAAATAGTTCAATATGTAAAAAGTATAATAATCTTGACCAGCAGGACCTGTGGATATACCACAGTATCATAATTTAATTATTACGTTTGATATGTTTACTTAAGAGCTATTGCTAAATAGTTCAATATGTAAAAAGTATAATAATCTTGACTAGCAGGACCTGTGGATATACCAAAGTATGATAATTTAATTATTATAACGTTTGATATGTTTACTTAAGAGCTATTACTAAATAGTTCAATATGTAAAAAGTATAATAATCTTGGTTTAACTCTCTTTACTAGCAGGACCTGTGGATATACTACACTCAATTTTTTTCAAACGCACTTACTACAATAGTCACTATGCCATGGGGACTCCTCTCTGGGCAGTTTTGAGGAACATCATTACTAAATAAAATGCTAATTAAGATTAAATAATTATTATTTGATAAACCTTGATAATATAATATAAATAACTAAGGGAATTGTGATGTTGGAACTGATGTAAGTTCTGTGACAGACACATAATCTCTATTATGATAAATATGAAGTGTTTTTCAAAGTAATGAAAACTAAACATAAAAAAAAAAGTTCTACCATATAAAATGGCTTCAAATAACTAAGGGAATTGTGACATTGGAAGTGATGTAATTTCTGTCATAACAGACAGACACATAATCTCTATTATAATAAGATATGAAGTGTCTTCATAGTAATGAAAAAATACAAAAATATCTATTATATTTAGCCAATCCAGCCTGAAATAAATAACTAAAGGATTGTAATGTTGGAAGTGATGTATTATGATGAAGTTTTTCAAAGTAATAACATCATCTGTCATGCTCATGAATAATGGTTAAGCCAATCCGAAATAAATAAACAGTTTCTGTGACAGACAGACAGACACATAACTATTATGATAAGATATGAAGTGTTTTTCAAAGTAATGAAAACTAAACATCAAAAAAAAAGTTCTACCATATAAAATGGTTTCAAATAACTAAGGGAATTGTGACATTGGAAGTGATGTAATTTCTGTCATAGACAGACAGACACATAATCTCTATTATAATAAGATATGAAGTGTCTTTCATAGTAATGAAAAAACGTTTACAAAAATTGTCTACCATATAAAATGTCTTTGTATATTAAAATTATCAAAGTTCCTATTCAAAATCTATAAATATTATATTTAGCCAATCCCAGCCCGAAATAAATAACTAAAGGAATTGTAATGTTGGAAGTGATGTAGTTTCTGTGACAGACAGACAGACACATAACTATTATGATAAGATATGAAGTGTTTTTCAAAGTAATGAAAACTAAACATAAAAAAAAAGTTCTACCATATAAAATGGTTTCAAATAACTAAGGGAATTGTGACATTGGAAGTGATGTAATTTCTGTCATAGACAGACACATAATCTCTATTATAATAAGATATGAAGTGTCTTTCATATAATGAAAAAACGTTTACAAAAATGTCTACCATATAAAAAT
Source organism: Doryteuthis pealeii (assembly GCA_023376005.1). Classification (NCBI taxonomy): domain Eukaryota; kingdom Metazoa; phylum Mollusca; class Cephalopoda; order Myopsida; family Loliginidae; genus Doryteuthis; species Doryteuthis pealeii. Next base: position 38,720,329 of record CM042182.1, on the reverse strand, counting down.
GTCTTTGTATATTAAAATTATCAAAGTTCCTATTCAAAAATCTATAAATATTATATTTAGCCAATCCCAGCCGAAATAAATAACTAAAGGAATTGTGATGTTGGAAGTGATGTAGTTTCTGTGACAGACAGACAGACACATAACTATTATGATAAGATATGAAGTGTTTTTCAAAGTAATGAAAACTAAACATCAAAAAAAAAGTTCTACCATATAAAATGGCTTCAAATAACTAAGGGAATTGTGACATTGGAAGTGATGTAATTTCTGTCATAGACAGACACATAATCTCTATTATAATAAGATATGAAGTGTCTTTCATAGTAATGAAAAAACGTTTACAAAAATTGTCTACCATATAAAATGTCTTTGTATATTAAAATTATCAAAGTTCCTATTCAAAATCTATAAATATTATATTTAACCAATCCCAGTCTGACGTTATCTACAGAGGAAAACAAATTCATAAAAGAAAAGAAAAAAAAAAAGTGCACACTGTGTTACCATAGCAACGATTGTTGAAATTCTAAAAAAGATCAAATAACAACAGCTGTCAAAGTCTGAAAAAAAAAAAAAAAAAAAAAAAAGAAAAAGAAAAAAAAAAAAGCATACCAAAAAAACCGTCCCAAAATTTATTGCCTTTAATTTCAATTGAAAACTTTCGTGTTCACGTTGATATGACGGTTATTTTATGTCCCATCTCATCAGCCTGTTTCACAATTCAAAGCAAAACTTGGGCCTTCTCAAAATCCTGTTTTGGTCCCTCCGATCAATCAGCTGGTCATGTCAAGCCCTAGCACCTATATGATTTTCCTAACCCTATTGCCATTATAGCAAGCCACAACCCCTTTTTATCATATGGGTGCTAGAAGACAGTGACTGAGGGTCTACATGTCCTGGGAATGATGTTATACTCTATCTGATGGTGAGCTTCCAGTTTTGGAGGTTTGGGGAATGTGGAGCACCCCTTCATCACCATTGCTCCCTGGTCCACTCTGACCCAGAGTGGTAGTACTCTTGAGTCGGATCTTAGCCCTGAAGAGCACTAAGCGAAACTTTAGTATCTGACCCATTAGATTTATATATATATATATATATATATATATATATATATAGCAAGATTTAGCATTGAATAACCAAGAAGAGTTGATATGCCATTAAATAGAAACCAACCAACAGCCAGCCTCAACAAATGATTATCTTAATCGTGCTATGGATGCATATTTTTGAGCAATAAAGTCAATTCAGAATCAAATCCACCTGCTAAAAAAACAGATGTTAAAAATTTAATTACCCTATACCCCACTCCCACCAAACAAGAAGGGAGAAGTTGGATACTTATGTATATATATATATATATACACATGCATGTACAAATTCAGATTCATATGATTAATCAATGCCTGAAGAAGATATCAGAAGATCTGAAACACGTGTCGCAAATGTAAGATAAAAATAAAAATAAAAAATTTTTTTCTAAAAATATAATCCATTTGCGGACCTTCTTTTTTATAAAATATTTAATTTTCTCCCATTGGACCCATAATAACACTTATATATATATATATATATATATATATATATATATATATATTATATATAATGGAGATAGACTGCATTTTGTCTGAAGCCGAAACTATATTACTACTCAAGTCACAATTCCTTTAATTATTTACGTCAAATTCTCCATGATTTCATTCTTTTAAACGTTCAGTTATTAATAAAAATTGTTTTACATTATTAATACTGTTGATCATATCTACGTACTAATAACATGCAATTGTATTTATATATACAACAAAATAGAGATTTACAGTTTGAACGAGAAGGCTAATTTGCATATTGATATTTAAAATTTATTTTAATAAATATGTGCTTGGTATTATTGATTTCTAATTGTTTGGTTTTATCTTAAGAAATATAAACAAAAATCTCGTGGATAAATCTTAAAAGAAATTTATTTACAAGAAGAAATAACTGTAATATTATCCTTTACTTCCTATTTTAACTAAATAGTTAAATTATGAAAATTTACCAATGAAACAGGGGAGTAATGGAAAATGATGGAATAGTTAGTTTCAAAGTTGTTCTATTTTTCGATTATACCCCCTCTGTTGCAGATCTTTTTATCTGCATTCTTAGTCAGTTTCATTAGCCTTTCTAATTTAATATATTTTATTATATTAAAACTTAAATACTTGCACCCGGAGGGTGCATATATTTGCTAGTATATATAATATATAATGAATAGTGAATGAAAAAATGAGAAAAGTATTTGCATGGAAAGGTGCTCAATGCCAATAAAGCAGAGCAGATTTATAATCAATGGTAATAACTTGAAGTTTCATGGTAATCCAATCATCAGATGAGATCAATGGTTGAGATGTTAAAAACCAGTTGTGAAAAAAAAAAAAAATATATATATGACAAGTAATTAAACAAACGATCTGTTTTGATATGGCTTTTTTAGCCTACAAATATATATATATATATATATATATAATATATATATATATATATTAGATTGAGTCTCCAAGAGATTAGTCAGTTTTTGACTTAATTGCAAATTGCGACTAGTTAGAACCAATTAAAACGGAATGTTTTTAAAACATAATACAATCCTAAAAGTAAGGAATAATTTAGTATAATTTTCATGTCATTAAACTAAATAGTAAAAAAGCCTTTAGGAAACAAAAGTTAATTCACTCAGCTTTAGTATAATAATAGATACATTCGACTAATAGAAACTAAATTATCTTAATGGAGTCATGAGTGCATATTTCTGTGCAATAAAGTCATATTATATATATATATATATATATATATATATATATATTAGATTGAGTCTGAAGAGGTACATTTTCCATGGCTTTTATTGGTGGAGATTTCAAAGAAGTAATCTTAAGAAGAAGAAAAGAGATTAAAGGTCGAGCAACAATAACATTTATCCTATTGAACAAAATTGCCATCTTCACTTCATGATGGATTTTAAACGTTGCTTTACAAAAAAAAAAAAAAAGAGATATCTTTTAATCAATCAGACAAAATGTATTCAAATATTCAAGAAAGAAATCGATGAAGCTTAATTCATGAATGTCTTCTCTCTCTCTGCCATCGTCTAACATATTATGGGATAGAAATGCAGGATCTGTCCTATTATTTCTCATGCCTTTGTCGATATATATATATATATATATATATATATATAGGGACAAATATATATATATATATATACACATGGGTGGTGTGTTGGAGTTTGATCATCACCAACAAGGTCTGGCTGGCTGAGGAGGGTATTATGTTGGAAGACCTGAAACCCCCCTATGAAGTCAGTCAATAACATAACTGACGACGCTATCCTGCGCTGTGCAGTCTGGCGTATTCCGAATATATATATATATATATATATATTTACCAACCCCTCCACACGGGCAGGATGCGACACAAGGTCAATTTCTTAAGTGGAGTTTAACAGGTTTGAATTCAGAGTTTTCCTTCTCCTAGACTGGTTACCTAGCCATGGTTAAAGAGTCCAGTCTGCCCTGCTATTTACCCATAGCTGAAGGGAGAATTGGATTCATACCTTTCCCAAGGGTATTAGTGCTATGTGAAATGCCAACAACCTCATCCAGGAATTGAACTCGCGTTGACGATTACTTTTACTATGACTCTACACCACGCTTATATATATGTATATGTGTATGTATCTGGCGCCTTCCTCCATCCCAGCCTTTCAATTACCCTGACCGCACGGCTTTGAACTCACAAGCCACTGTATCCTTGTTGACACTCCCCCTGCTTTTCTTACTCTTTTTCCTCACACCTTCAGATCATCTGCCCTCCCCTTCCTCTTCTCCCTCCCACATTTTCAATATACAAACAAACTTAGTTCTTGTCTCAAATAAATTCTGACATAGCTTTATCAACATATTGAGATGAAATATCAATTGAATGAAGTTGCTTTGTGTTTTATCCATTATTCTCCAATTTTCAATCACATTTTGTTGGATTGGTTTGGTTTAGTTTAGTTTGGTTTATTTTACGGCATATCAACTTCAGTGGGTCATTTAATGCCGATAAAGTTTTGAAATAAATTCATTCTTAATGGATACTCAACTGTTTTTTTTTTAAAATACATTTTTCTATTTAAACCATACCGTGATGGGACGTAAACAGGTACTACCACTCCGGGTCAGAGTGGACCAGGGAGCACTGGTGATGAAGGAGTGTTCCACATTCTCCAAACCCCCAGAACTGGAACCTCACCATCAGATAGAGTTTAACGTCATTCCCAGGACATGTAGACCCTCAGCCACCACCTTCTAGCATCCATATGATAAAAAGAGTCAGTGCATTCTAACTGCCCCAGTCGACAGGTCGGATATTTTGTCATTTATGATCAGCTCCTAGATACTTTTCGCTAATGCTAAACTAAAAAAATTATTTTTGCTGGGGTGGAATGCCACACTATCGTCAGCTCCAAGATGCTTTTCGCTAATGCTAGACCAGGAAGATTATTTTTGCTGGGGTGGAACACCACACCTACTGTCAGTTCCCAGATGCTTTACTTCACAGATCAGATTACCTGAATTTGAAAATTAGCATACAAATAATATTTACAAAATAGATTAATTTATTCAACTGAACAGCAAAGGAGTCTATCCCCTTTTTACTAGAGCTAGACCAGGAAGATTATTTTTATTTGGGTGGAGTACCACACCTATCATCAGCTCTTAGATACTTTTCGCTAATGCTAGACCAGGAAGATTATTTTAGTTTGGGTGGAGCACCACACCTATCATCAGCTCTTAGATACTTTTCGCTAATGCTAGACCAGGAAGATTATTTTAGTTTGGGTGGAGCACCACACCTATCATCAGCTCTTAGATACTTTTCGCTAATCCTAGACCAGGAAGATTATTTTAGTTTGGGTGGAGCACCACACTTATCGTCAGCTCCTATATGCTTTTCGCTAATGCTAGACCAGGAAGATTATTTTTATTTGGGTGGAGCGTCACACCTACCGTCAGCTGCCAGATGCTAAACCGCACAGATCTGATTACATGAATTTAAAAATTTGCATACAAATAATATATTCAACAAATTACCTTTTTGCTAGCGCTAGACCAGAAAGAATATTTGGACCATCTGACCTTTAGGCACCCCTTTTGCGATCTCGATTCATAAGGACATTTTTTTCATTTACACTGTCAAAATCCGGTTGTTTGTTACGGGTTGGGGTTAGGTTTAGGGTTAGGAGTAAGTTTTATAATTTAAAAAAAAACTCTAAAAGTTGTCTGTTAACAATTAACCGGATTTTGATGGTGTAAATGCAAAAAATGTCCCTATGAGTTGAGATCGCAAAAGGGGTGCCTAAAGGTCACATGGTCTGAATATTTTTGTTTGGGTGGAGCTACACACCTACCGTCAGCTTCCAGATGCTTTACCGCACAGATCCGATTACGTGAATTTAAAAATTTGCATACAAATAATATATTCGACAAATTACCTTTTCAATAGCGCCAGACCAGGAAGATTATTTTTATTTCGGTGGAGTACCACACCTATCATCAGCTCTTAGATGCTTTTCGTTAATGCTAGACCAGGAAGATTATTTTAGTTTGGGTGGAGCACCACACCTATCATCAGCTCTTAGATACTTTTCACTAATGCTAGACCAGGAAGATTATTTTTGTTTAGGTGGAGCGTCACACCTACCGTCAGCTGCCAGATGCTTTAACGCACAGATCCGATTACGTGAATTTAAAAAATTGCATACAAATAATATATTCAACAAATTATCTTTTTGCTAGCGCTAGACCAGAAAGAATATTTGGACCATATGAACTTTAGGCACCCCTTTTGCGATCTCGATTCATAAGGACATTTTTTTCTTTTACACTGTCAAAATCCTGTTGTTTGTTACGGGTTAGGTTTAGGGTTAGGGGTAAGTTTTATAATTTAAAAAAAAAAACTCTAAAAATTGTCTGTTAACAATTAACCGGATTTTGATGGTGTAAATGCAAAAAATGTCCTTATGAGTCGAGATCGAAAAAGGGGTGCCTAAAGGTCACACGGTCTGAATATTTTTGTTTGGGTGGAGCTACACACCTACCGTCAGCTTCCAGATGCTTTACCTCAAGTTATCTTGGATTATAGATTGCAAGGTACACTAGTCAGATAAAAATTTGGGTTTTATAAATACTATGTGGCTATTATAGATTTTACAAGAATGCATTTTACACAAGGTTTATTGAAAAGTTATCTTGGATTATAGATTGCAAAAAATGTCCTTATGAGTCGAGATCGCAAAAGGGGTGCCTAAAGGTCACATGGTCTGAATATTTTTGTTTGGGTGGAGCTACACACCTACCGTCAGCTTCCAGATGCTTTACCGCACAGATCCGATTACGTGAATTTAAAAATTTGCATACAAATAATATATTCGTCAAATTACCTTTTCGATAGCGCCAGACCAGGAAGATTATTTTTATTTAGGTGGAGCGCCACACCTAACGTCAGTTGCCAGATGCTTTAACACACAGATCTGATTACGTGAATTTAAAAATTTGCATACAAATAATATATTTGACAAATTACCTTTTCGATAGCGCCAGACCAGGAAGATTATTTTTACTTAGGTGGAGCGCCACACCTAACATCAGCTTCCAGATGCTTTACCGCACAGATCTGATTACGTGAATTTAAAAATTTGCATACAAATAATATATTTGACAAATTACCTCTTAACATATTCATTGCAAAATAGATTAATTTTTTATTTTTCCATTTTTTTTTTTTTTAATGGCATTTTATTGATTTTGCTGTTTTGTCTCTCGTTTCACGAGATGAATGCTTGGGAGGAGAACAGTCTTAATGCCAAATAAAAATCCTCGCCAAAATGACATCATTCTCATATGACTAAATATATTAGCAAATCTTTCTGGAGAGAGAGAAAGAGACGAAGAGAGAGAGAGAGAGAAGATAGAGAGAGAGAGAAAAAAAATTACACTTTTCTTGAATAATTGTGGTCGTACATCTTTACTTTTAGTCTTTTTTTTTTTTCTTTACTTTTCTTTTTTCATCTTCTCTTGGAAAAGACTCAATTCTATCACGTACGCAAATAGAGAAGTAGCGGTTGGAGCGGGGGGGGGGAGACAGAGATGGAGAAAAACGGAGAGATCTTCCGAGTGAAAATACATTATGTGTATGATCCAATGATTACATGAAGTTGATACCCTAAACAAAATAAATGCGGAAAAAAAAAAAAGAAAAAAAAAAGAAAAGAAAGCAAACAGGCCGCAATGTTTATTAAAAAGTGAAGCTTGAAGCTAGCTCAAATTATAGATCACGAGTTACACTAGTCGTATAAAAATCTGAGTTTTATCGATACTACGTGGCTATTGTAGATTTTACAAGAATGCATTTTACATAAGGTTTATTGAAAAGTTATCTTGGATTATAGATTTCAAGGTACACTAGTCAGATAAAGATTTGGGTTTTATAAATAAAGTAAAAGTAAGTAAAGTCGTCGGGGTGACCTAAAGTCGGTATCAGCCAGTTGGCAAGGGAGTCTATCCCCTTTTCAATAGCGCTAGACCAAGGAGATTGTTTTGGCGTCTGAGGTGGAGTGCCACACCTACCATCAGCTCCTTACTTTACCGCACAGATCCCTGTGCTACTCATACGCTGAGTTGGCGAGGACCGGTATCGAACTAGGAACCTTGTGGTTTCTAGCTGAACGGTGGCTATTGTAGATTTTAGAAGAATGCATTTTACACAAGGTTTATTGAAAAGTTATCTTGGATTATAGATTGCAAGGTACACTAGTCAGATAAAAATTTGGGTTTTATAAATACAACAAGGCTATTTTAGATTTTACAAGAATGCATTTCATATAAGGTTTGGATTATAAATTGCAAGGTACACTATTCAGATAAGAATTTGGGTTTTATAAATACTACGTGGCTATTGTAGATTTTACAAGAATGCATTTTACATAAGGTTTGGATTATGAATTTGCAAGGTACACTATTCAGATAAGAATTTGGGTTTTATAAATACTACGTGGCTATTGTAGATTTTACAAGAATGCATTTTACATAAGGTTTGGATTATGAATTTGCAAGGTACACTATTCAGATAAGAATTTGGGTTTTATAAATACTACGTGGCTATTGTAGATTTTACAAGAATGCATTTTACATAAGGTTTGGATTATAAATTGCAAGGTACACTATTCAGATAAAAATCTGAGTTTTATCGATACTACGTGGCTATTGTAGATTTTACAAGAATGCATTTTACATAAGGTTTATTGAAAAGTTATCTTGGATTATAGATTGCAAGGTACACTAGTCAGATAAAAATCTGAGTTTTATCGATACTACGTGGCTATTGTAGATTTTACAAGAATGCATTTTACATAAGGTTTATTGAAAAGTTATCTTGGATTATAGATTGCAAGGTACACTAGTCAGATAAAAATTTGGTTTTATAAATACTATGTGGCTATTGTAGATTTTACAAGAATGCATTTATGCAGTATTTGTTGAAAAGTTATCTTTTCATGCATCTGGGTGATTCCATTCCTTGAGTCCTGATTGGCTGCTTGGTTTCTGTGGTGTTATGGTGCTTGATAAATAACCTACCATTCTACAGTATGCTTGCAACAATGCAAAATACATATTGAGTTACAGCTTGCTTGTAGCCTTGTCTGCAAACTCGACGGTAATTGGAATATTGCTTCTACAGTGAGTATAATGTTTATTTTACAACGGAACATGGAGTAAAAGGAATAATTTTTTTGTGGCAGTGAAATCTAAAAGCTGATTTCTTTTTTTTCTTTTTTTTTTTTTCCTCTTGTGAAATTAATTATTATTGGAATCTGTTGAGCTTAAGTCCCTTTGTTTTTAATTAATGTCAAGAATGTTAATGGACTCTGTTATGGTTAACGAGCCTTTAAACCTTTCATCGGAGAAGTGGAATGCAGACCTTACAAAATTCAGGCTGATACTTAAAAATATATTAATGTTCCTTTGTTAATAATTCCAAAAGAATTGTAGATTTGCTTGAAAAGATTATCTTCAAGGCCAAATTTCTTGGGAGTTTATATTAAAAAGGACAAGGCTGCATAGTACTAATACCCTTGGGAAAGGTATGCATCCAACTACTCTCCCTCCAGCTATGGGTAAATAGTAGAGCAGACTGGGCCCTTTAACCTTAAGTCACACAACACTTGCACATTCCTTTATTATACTCAAACAAAATGCCGCCCCGTTGGCTGGGGCGTTAGAATACACCGGCTGGGGCGTTAGAATACACCGACTGCACCTCTACAGGGGGTAAAACTCTCCCAATGGGGCCACCTGTTGGCTGTGGATGGCAACCCATAATGCTTAAGGATAGAACTCAGGTAGTTGAGCAATCCATGACTTGCAATACTACACTTTAGCCCTTTCTTAGGCTAGACGGGTGGTTGGAGGGGCCCCCTCCGATCAATTGGCTGGTCACGTCAAGCCCTAGCACCTATATGATTACCCAAAACCTATTGCCCTTACAGCAAGCCCCAACCCTTTTTATCATATTGGTGCTAGAAAGCAGTGACTGAGGGTCTACATGTCCTGGGAATGACGTTAAACTCTATCTGATGGTGAGCTTCCAGTTTTGGAGGTTTGGGGAATGTGGAGCACCCCTTCATCACCATTGCTCCCAGGTCCACTCTGACCCGGAGTGGTAGTACCTGTTAGGGTCCCATCTATGGGTTTAATAGAAAAACATGAGTTTATAAACAAAATTGAGTATCCATTAAGAATTACTTTAAAAACTTTATCGGCATTAAATGACCCACTGAGGTTGATATGCCGTAAAACAAAACAAACCAATCTAACAAAAGGAATAAGCACAATGTGGACCCAGTTTCTTTGTCCTGTCAGAATCCCCCATGACCGATCAATCATAAGTAAGTTTTGCTTGACCAGTAGAGACTGGCTAGTCTGTATAATTTGGCTGGTTGTCAGACTCTATCCAGCTAAAAAATGTTGCCTTTAATGTGGACCCAGTTTCTTTGTCCTGTCAGAATTATCAATGACTTATTAATCATAAGTGATTTCTGCTTGACCAGTAGAGACTCTGGCTAGTCTGTATCATTTGGCTTATTGTCAGACTCTGTACAGCTAAAAAATGTTGCCTTTAATGTGGACCCAGTTTCTTTGTCCTATCAGAATTATCAATGACTTATTAATCATAAGTGAGTTTTGCTTGACCAGTAGAGACTGGCTAGTCTGTATGATTTGGCTGGTTGTCAGACTCTGTCCAGCTAAAAAATGTTGCCTTTAATGGACCCAGTTTCTTTATCCCATCAGAATCCCCCATGACTTATTAATCATAAGTGATTTCTGCTTGACCAGTAGAGACTCTGGCTAGTCTGTATCATTTGGCTTATTGTCAGACTCTGTCCAGCTAAAAAATGTTGCCTTTAATGTGGACCCAGTTTCTTTATCCCATTAGAATCCTCCATGACTGATTAATCCTAAGTTCTGCCTGACATTTTGATTTATTCATTCTTGATGGGTATTCTAATTCTTTTTTAAACTCATTTTTTCCCTATTTAACCCATAGATGGGACCCTAACTGGTATTACCACTCCAGGGTGGACCCAGGAGTAATGGTGATGAAGGGGTACTCCACATTCTCTAGAGTTCCAGAATTGGAACTTCAACATTAGATGCAGTTTACCATCATACCCAGGGCACTATGACCCTTAGTCACCACTTTCTCACTCTCACTCTCTGTCTTCTGTCAGTCTCTCTCTCTGTCTTCTGTCACTCTCTCTCTGTCTTCTGTCACTCTCTCTCTCACTCATTGTCTTGTCACTCTCTCTCTCCCTCACTCATTGTCTTCTTTCACTCTCTCTCTCTCCCTCACTCATTGTTTCTCTCAGTCCCTCTCTCACACTCACTCATTGTTTCTGTCAGTCCCCCCTCTCTCTCTCCCTCTCTCTCACTCATTGTCTTCTGTCACTCTCTCTCTCTCCTCACTCATTGTCTTCTGTCACTCTCTCTCTCACTTATATATTATCTCAATCACTCTTATTCACTCCCCCTCACTCATTATCTTTCTTCCCCTCTCATTGTTTCTAGTCACGTTTTTCTCTGTCATTGTCTCTGGCCATTCTTACTCTCTCACATTTTCTCTCATTCTCTCTCTCTCTCTCTCTCTCTCATTGCCTCACAGTCAGTCTCTCTATCATTGTCTCTCAATCACACACTCTCTCTCATTGTCTCAGTCACTCTCTCTCTCTCTCTCATTGTTTCTCAATCATTCTCTCACTCTCTCTATCAGTTTCTAGTCTCTCTCTGTCTCTCAGTCACTCTCTCTCTCTCTCTCATTGTCTCATTTACTCTCCCATTCTCTCTCATTGTCTCATTTACTCTCCCACTCTCTCTCTCTCTCTCTCATTGTCTTCCAGTCACTCTCTCTCTCTCCCATTGTCTCATTTACTCTCTCCCTCTCTCTCTCTCCCATTGTCTCATTTACTCTCTCTCTCTCTCTCTCTCTCTCTCTCTCTCCACTCAAGAACCAAATATAACTTTTCATAGAACAAAGCATTGTAAATATTTATTTTTTTTCTGTCAAGGAAAGTTTATGTCAGGAATCCATTTAAAGTTGCTTTTGGCAAAATTCATTTAGGTCTTTTCAATTTAAAGCACTTTCTCTTTTTCTCTTTCTTTCTTTTTCTTTTTAAATGCTCTTTTTTCCCCCCTCTTTCAATGCTGTTCAATTCTTTTCTCTTACTCCCTGCTAAACTCCAAGAAGAACAAAACCAACTCTTTCTTTCTTTTTTTTCTTTTCTTTCTTTCTTTCTTCTTCTTTTTCATTTTTTAAAAAATATTCTTTTTCCCCGCTCTTTTCAATGCTGTTCAATCCTTTTCTCTTACTCCCTGCCAAACTCCAAGAAGAACAAAACCAACACTTTCTTTCTTTTACTCTTTCTTTCTTTCTTTCTTTTTCTTTCTTTTTCTCTTTCTTTCTTTTTCTCTTTTTCTTTCTTTTTCTTTCTTTTTCACTTATTTTCTTTCTTTTTCTCTTTCTTTCTTTTTCTCTTTTTCTTTCTTTCTTTTTCTCTTTTAAATGCTCTTTCCCCCCCCACACTTTTCAATACCGTTCAATCCTTTTCTCTTACTCCCTGCCAAACTCCAAGAACAACAAAACCAACTCATTCTTTCTTTCTTTTTCTTTCTCTTTCTTTCTTTTTAATTTTTTTAAAATACCCCCCCCCCCTTTTCAATACTGTTCAATTTTTTTTTCTTACTCCCATCCAAACTCCAAGAAGAACAAAACCAACTTTCTTTTTCTCTTTCTTTCTTTTTCTCTTTAAATGTCCCCCCCCTCTCTTTTCAATGCTGTTCAATCCTTTTCTCTTACTCCCTCCCAAACTCCAAGAAGAACAAAAACCAATTACTATTGTGATAATGTTGTCTATCTAGAAACACAGAAACGTTGAGTGTTTCTAGGGTTAATACTTTTCCCTTAAGGTGAACATTTGCCAGTTGGAGCAAACAAGGAAACGAAACGGGGGAAGGGCTCCCCCAAAAAATAATAAATTAAATTGATTTCAACATAACTGTATGAGGTTATATAGTGTATTATATGTGCATGTGTGTGTGTGTGTGTGTTATTCACGTTATAAATCAGCTTGCAACTGTCGTTTGGCTTCAGAAAGCAATTTTAGTCATGCTAAGGGGGGTTGACGGGAAAAATTGAAATTGAAGTGCCATGGCAGTAAACTAACCGCCGTTACCGAGTCTAAAGGGGCCGTTGTAGAAATACTTAAAACCCATTGATCATGAGTCGGGGGGAGGGGGAGAACCCATCTGATTCAGCTCCCTATTCAAAAATATCCGATTACAATGGATCAAGTATCAGGCTAGGTGCAAAAAAAAAAAAAGGTTCATCTCAAATATCATGCAGTCTTTCTCTTTATAGCCACTATTTATAGTCTTTGTTGGCAATCACAGATTTACTTTTTTTTTTTAGGTAAATACGCTATATGCTTGGGGATCGGTATACTCAATAGTCTTATTGTATCGTCATGAAATCGTTAATTTATAGAATGACTGTTTTTCTCCTTGTCTTCCCCATTGTTTGGATTTTCGTCTGTTCCAAAAATTAATTCTCATACAGAGATGCTGATAGGTACGCGTCCTGCGTCCCTGACACACAAAAATCTAAAAGGACACAGTAAAATCATATCCACGCATCCCAGTGTTTTTCTATTTTCTTCCATCACCATTTCAAGCTATCTGTAAATACATTTCAATAGTTTCTTAGAAATGAATTACACAGGATAGGTTACAAAGTAGGAGTTAGATGGCTTTAGATGGGACCCATAAATTTTCCTGGATACTCATTCAAAGCAAATTAAAATTAGTAAATAAGTATATATATATATATATATATATATATATATATATAGGAGGCACTCATGTGTAATGGTTATCTTTGTGGGAAATGGGCACAGCGACCTGAGTACAAATATGGGACGAGACTGTTTGCACTTCACATAGCACTGATACTCTTGGGAAAGGTATGAATCCAATTATTCTCTCTCCAGCTATCGGTAAATAGTAAGGCAGACTGGGCTCTAACCTTGGAATGGCAACCAGTCAAGGAACCAGAAAATGCTAAATTCAGACCTGTTAAACTCTGCTTAAGAGATTTGACCTTGTGTCAAATCCTACTCTCACAGAGTGGTGGGTAAATTAAAATAGTTTCTCTTCTATGCGATCTTTATACCAAAACTGATCTGAAGATAACATAGGTGTTGTTAAGAGCGGAGACAAAAGTCATATGAGTTCAAAACAAAAACCTTGATGTTGCAAAGAAGAAAAAAGTTATACAATAGTTTTGAATGTGAGTACTTCCGCCGCATTTTTCTCGGTCATCAGATTATGTATATCTTATTGTAACAGTTTTTAAAAAGGAAGACATATTAAACAAGTTTGACACTAGACGAATTTAACAGCATTTTGTGGTGTTTTCATATCTTTATATATATATATATATATATATATATATATATATATATTGTCATTTTTTCCCTGAAACTGGTAATGGTCTTCACCTTTTAGCAAACTTCTAAGCAAATATAACGACAATTGTTAGGAACACCTAACGAAATAGACTTAAAACAAAAGTAGAGTTGCTTCCTTTTGCTTTGTCAAAGCGTTTGTTTACATTTGAATATTGGGAATGCTCAGCATTCGGAGAGGCTGGGTAAGGTCATTTGAGAGTTAGAAGCATTTTCTACTCTGTGTTTTAATAAATCCTTTAATTTATATAACTTGGTCTTGCATTTATCATTCCATATAATTTCTTCTGTATGTTAAAAAATAACAATATAAATGGATTTTAAACAAATGATCTTTTTATTATATAAATGGATTTTAAAAAAATGATATTTTTATTATACATTTAATGTAGATTTGATATATTCATATGGAATTTTAGAAAATGACATCTCGTCATTATATAAGCGTATAAGATTATATAATAATGCATGCTAGAAAAACAAAACAAAAGAATAACTGAAGAACAACAAAAAAAGGTAAAGAAAGTGAGTGAATAGATGTTAACAATTAGAAGTAGAAAAGAGCCACAGAGTCTGTAGTTAAACAGGGAAACGAATGACATCTTAATTGGCCTTAGGAAAAGAATTCTCTAACATCATCATCTTCCACAACTGCAATGCCAATAAAATAATATATATACTAGCAAATATATGCAACCTCCGGGTGCAAGTATTAATGTCATAATATATTATATTAAATTAGAAAGTCTAAAGAAACTAAATAAGAATGCAGATAAAATGATTTGTAAACAGAGAGGGGTATAATCGAAAAATAGAACAGCTGTGGCTTCCTCTCCCATCGCCCCCGTCTTTCATTGCTAAACTTTTTAATTTAACTATTTAGTTAAATTAGGAAGTAAAGAATAAAATTACAGTTATTTCTTTTTGTTAATTAATTTCTTTTAAGATTTATCTCCGAGATTTTTACTCATATTCATTAAGATAAAATCAAATAATTAGAAATCAACAATACCAAGCAGATATTTATTAAAATCAAATTTTAAATATCAATATGCAAATTAGGCTTGCCGTTCACACTGTAAACCGCTATTTGTTGTATATATAAATACAATTGCATGTTGTTAGTACGTAGATATGGCCAGCAGTATTAATAATGAAAGACAATTTTATTAATAATTGAGGCTTAAATAAAAATGATTAATCGAGAATGTGATGTATAATAACTGAATGGATAGTGACTGGAGTAGTGATATAGTTTCGGTTACAGACAAACAAACACATAATCTCCATTATAAGAAGATATATATATATATATATATATAATATATATACATGAAGTAAACAGTGACTGGTTACTGACAGTTTCTTTGTTATGCAATCTGCAGACCAAGATCACATAGAGAAGAAACTGTCAGTAACCAGGTGCTATTGACTCCATGTCCACGCTACCTTAATTTAGAAATAAATGCTCTATCTATGGTATTAAGCACTGTTTACTTATAAACATAGTACCCATATTATCTATATGATAATACTATATATATATATATATATATATATATATATAGATAGATAGATAGATAGATAGAATAGCATGATGTAATCAGTCAGAGTCCCTTACTACCTTACCACTGGGCTATTAGCACACACATTAGCTGGAGAGAGGATTTCTCTGATAAATATATATATATATATTTATACGGTTAAAGGCTGCCAGAGAGTTTGATTCATTTTATTGGAGAGCTTTGCAATTTAAGTGTAATCGGCAGAGCGCTCAACCTACCAGGGTGGGGAGCATAAAAAAATGCTAAATCTTGTTATAGTGTGCATTTGTCAGATGGTGAAAAGTTTTTTTTAATCCCATTTATATGGTCAATCTTTCATGTTGGAAGGGCACATATATATATATATATATAAATAAAATTAAAAGTAAAGTCGACAGGGCGGACTAAAGTCGGTATCAGCCAGTCAGCGAGGGAGTCTATCCCCTTTTTAATAGCGCTAGACCAAGGAGATTGATTTTTAGCATCTGAGGTGGAGCGCCACACCTACCATCAGCTCCTTACTTTAACGCACAGATCCCTGTGCTACTCATACGCTGAGTGGGCGAGAACCGGTATCGAACTAGGAACCTTGTAGTTTTTAGCCAAACGCTCTACCGACTGAGCTAACCCGGCCCCTTCATATATATATTAAAGAAATGGATACAATCGAAACCTACTTGAGTTTCACCATAAGGATCTTCAGGGTAAAATCCACTGAAATAATCGAGGTACCGATTAATTGCAGCCGACTACAAGTGTGTTCATTTAATAAGATGTTGGATATAACGCAACATCTTATTCAATGATCACACGTGTAGTCTGCTGCAATTAATCAGTACCTCGATTAATTCAGTGGATTTAAACCTGAAGATCCTTATGGTGAAACTCGAGTAGGTTTCTATTGTATCCATTTCTTTAATAAATTTGCTCTACTTTGTATTGAGCACTTTGTATTTGTTTTATCGCTGACTTAACCCCTGGATTTTGTGCACCTCCAATGATCATGCCCATATTCACTGGTAAGCCACCTTTTATCTATATATATATATATATATATAAAAATGAAAACATGATTTTTAATATCATCATATATCATATATATATATATATATATCTAACCATAAAAAAGAGCTCCTCTCGAGAAAAGGGGGATCTAAAAATAAACAACAATTAGAAGGAAGCTATGTTGCTGCAAGATGTAAAGGAATCATAGAGAATTTAAATTTTCAAACTTCAAAAAAGAAAAAAAAAGTTAAATTACTTATATTACTAAAACAAATGAAAAGATGATTTTTAATATCATCATATATCATGTATATATATATATATATATATATCTAATCATAAAAAAAGAGCTCCTTTAAAGAAAAGGGGAATCTAGCCATAAAAAAAAAGGGAATCTAACCATAAAAAAAGCTCCTCTCGAGAAAAATAAACAACAATTAGAAGGAAGCTATGTTGCTGCAAGGTGTAAAAGAATAAAAGAAAAAAACAAAAAAAAAACGTTAAATTACGTATATTACTAAAACAATTATTGAACCTTAATTAAAATTTTACTAATTAGGTTTATTGACAATTTTTTAAGAATTTTTAAATTCTTTAAAAAGATTTCTAAATCATTAATTAGCTTTATTGATACTTTTCCAAGCTGACAAGTGGTAAAATTTGTTTGGATCATTTGTTTAATGGCATATCAACATTTATGGGTTAATTAATATATATATATATATATATATATATATATATATATATTACATTTAGGAAGCACGTTGTGTACTGATTAAAGTCATGGGAAATGGACTCATCACCCCGAGCTCAAATCCTGGATGTGGTAATTGCATTTCACTTTGCGCTAATACCCCTGGGAAAGGTATGAATCCTACTCTCCCTCCAGCTATGGATAAATAGTAGGGCAGACTGGGTTCTTTAACCTTGGTTAGGCAACCGGTCTAGAAGGAAAACTCTGAATTCAAACCTGTTGAACTCCACTTAAGAAATTGATCTTGTGTCACATCCTGCTCGTGCAGAGGGGCTGGTAAATATATATATATATATATATATATATATATATATAAGGTAAGTAAAGTCGACAGGGCGGCCTAAAGTCGGATCAGCCAGTCAGCGAGGGAGTCTATCCCCTTTTCAATAGCGCTAGACCAAGGAGATTATTTTAGCACCTGAGGTGGAGCGCCACACCTACCATCAGCTCCTTACTTTACCGCACAGATCCCTGTGCTACTCATATGCTGAGTTGGCGAGGACCGGTATTGAACTAGGAACCTTGTGTTTTCTAGCCGAACGCTCTACCGACTGAGCTTCTGGAGAAGAAATCTTCCTTACGACATTTTTTTTAAATGTGTTAATCAACTTTTGCTACCTAAAGGCTTTTTTACTGTTTAGTTTAATGACACAAAATTATACTAAATTATTCCTTATTTTTAGGATTGAATTATGTTTGAAAAAATTCTGTTTTAATTGGTTCTAATTAGTCATAATTTGCACTTAAGTCAAAAACCGACCAATCTCTTACTTTACTCTGTGTCTGTCTCTTTCTTCCCCGTCTATGTATCTCTTGACTACCTCCTCGTTATGTAATGTTAGTTTCGAGAGAGAGAGAGTTGGGAGAATTTGAAATGTATTTCTATGTTACATTTCACAACCAGCAACTCGTAACTTAAATAAAAGCTAACAAAATGATTTTAAGGTTTTGTCAGGTCATATTTAAAAAAAATTATTCGCATTGCTAACACCCTTTTCCCTGATTTCAGTTATCTACCCAGAGGTGAATGGGTGACCCAATGGCTCACGTTTTTTCTAGCATATATATTTATATGCATACACACAGAGAGCACAGATACTACATACTGATCCGCTATAAGTGCTGATCCATACAAAATTCCTGACATATTTTACAAGTAGAATGAAAAAAAAAAAATAATAAATAAATAAAACTGCTATTACAATCAAATAAATTTTTAACTTCATATTCGAAAAAAAAAAAAAAATTAAAAAATCAAATTATTTTTTTAAAAACTTAGAAATAAATTAATTTTCATAATGTCAAATAACAAAAAGGATGAATAAATAAAATAACGAGAAATTAAACAAATTCTTCTCAAATATAATTTGGTAAAATAATATTTTCTTTTATATGAAGCCGTATGCGAAATTAAGATTGCTTTTATTTTAATGAATTGGGGAAGAAAAATTATTTTTTCTTTCTTTTTTTTTTTTTTTCAAATTTTAAAAATCAATTTCTTTCATTAAATGATGTGTGTTGTGCACCTCTTAGAGAGCAGTGCCCACTAAATTAAGTTTGGTAATTTTCTTTTTCGGGGTTTCTAGGGGTGGAGCGGGGGTGAGGAGGAGGAGGCTGATAGGGTTTGACAATAAAGTTTGATAGAGAAAGAAAGAAGCTTGATTAAATTTCGTAAAATATTAATGTTAAATAATTAGGTAAAAAAATTAAAATGAATCATTTGAACAATGTCACAAACTTTCTGTTCTTGCCACAATAAAAAAATAAATAAATAAATAATGGTAAAACAAGAGCGCCAGGGTCATTATATCTCCAAGACTCTATTTATTTGATCGATATATGAGCAAATTCTTCAAACGATTCCAAAGTCTTTTATTTTAGTCTGTCATATATAATATGTGCTTAATTGAAGTCATACCTAATTTTGAAAATTAGTTGATAATTAGTGAATTAGGCGGGCATATCTGTTCAAATATATGGCTAAACAAATCGAGAAAAGTCAATCTCTGTATGTACATTTCGGCATATTATATGTTACATAATTAGGTAAAAAAAATCAAATGAATCATTTCGTTTTGTGAACAATGTCACAAAATGTCTGTTCTTGCCACAATAAAAAAAAAAAAAATAAATAAATAAATAAAAAATGGTAAAACAAGAATGCCAGGGTCATTATATCTCCAAGACTCTTGTTATTTGATCGATATATGAGCAAATTCTTCAAACAATTTCAAAGTCTTTTATTTTAGCCTGTCATATATATATATATATATATATATATATATGTGTGTGCTTAATTGAAGTCATACCTAATTTTGAAAATTAATCAGTTCATAATTAATGAATTAGGCGGGCATATCTGTTCAAATGTAAGGCTAAACAAATCGAAAAAAAGTCAATCTCTGTATGTACATTTCAGCATATTATGCCTCATCATAACTGCCAGGCGGGGATTCTAACCATTACACTAGCTGGTTTTTCCAGATTTTCAAAATTAGGTATGATTTCAGTTAAGCACATAAAAAATTGTCGGCTAAGGCCATATCAAACATTGTTTGTTTGTTTGTTTGTTTACTTTCATATATATAAGTAAGTAAAGTCGTCGGGGTGGCCTAAAGTCAGTAAAGAGCCAATCAGCGAGGGAGTCTATGACCTGTTCACTAGCGCTAGACCAAGGAGATTGTTTTTGCATCTGTGGTGGGGCGTCACACCTACCATCGGCTCCTCACAGATCCCTGTACTACTCATACGCTGAGTAGGCGACAGCCGGTATCGAACTAGGAACCATGTGGTTTCTAGCCGAACACTCTACCGACTGAGCTAACCAGGCCCATATATATATATATATATATATATATATAGTGAATCTTCAGGAAGCAACTCCCTGAAGTTTCGCTACTGCGTGAAACTATAGTCGAGGATTTTAACCCATTCAGTTTTAAAACATATTTAGCTCTTTTTATTGAGCACTTTTTAAATCGATTTTAATTCATCCAGAAGTAAAAATATTTGTTTGCTTCGTAGATTTGCAATTAACTGTTATATATATATATATATATATATATATCTTATTATAATGGAGATTGTGTGTTTTTATGTCTGTAACCGAAACTATATTACTAATCGAGTCACAATTAACATAGTCATTTTCATCACATTCTTCATGATTTTATTTATATTTAAACTAATTTTTCCTAATTTAACTAAATTGTTAAATACGTAAAATTCAGCAATGAAAGACGGGAGTGATGGAAGAGTAAGTTTCATTTCTATTTTTCTATTATACCCCCACTCTGTTACATATCTTTTTTTCTGCCTTTTTATTAGACTTTCTAATTTAATACGATATTCCATTACATTAAAACCTAAATACTTGCACCCGGAGGGTGTATATATTTGCTAGTATATATAAAGAATAAGTGGAAGATCAATAAAAACAGCCACACAACAAACACAGAGGCTCACAGACTTTTGTTTACATCAATAATTTATGTTTTCCTTAAGCTAACGAAAGCCCTGATGAAGGTCTATCAAAACAGACCAAAACACTGCAGCGTAGGCTTAATAAACATCATTCGTTAATGAAACTTGTGTTTTTTTTTCAATTTTTACATTATATATATATATATATATATATATATATATATATATATATATATATATAAATGTATAAATTTAATTTAAAAAAAAATGTTTTAATATCTTTTTTAAACCTCTGATGCAAACACAATCTTCTTGGTCTAGCGCTTGTGAAAAGGGGATAGACTCCCTTGCTGTCTGGCTGATACCGACTTTTGGGCACCCCAACGACTAATATGAATTAACAATGAATTAAAGTAGGACCTGCCAATTGTGACGTCACAACGTATTAGACAAAATATTAATTTTAAACTCCTGGTTGAAAAAAAAAAAAATTACTAAAAATCAGGGAATAGTTCGATTTTAATTTTTTTAGTATTGATTTATCAATCAATGAATGTATTATACATTGCATGAGTTATTTCATTTCAAAACTTTCTGATTTTTTTCAGGTTACTTAACTTTGACCTCTCTGATTTTGGGGTGCAAAATATCAGCGTGGTATATATGTGATTGATACTATTTTCTGCATAAATAAAAAGACTAAAGACAGAAGGTGTGAATAGAAGAAAAAAGTTTTTTTTTTAAGAATCTGCTTGGGTAGTAAATAAGTACCGAAAATCGAAAAATAAAATGAAAATAAAAAATAAAAATAAATTTTGGAGTATTATTTGAGTAATCTTTGCGAGTTCCATCCTGGCCTCCTGCCTCAAAAACTGCTAGCCGGTGACTGCTGAAAAAAAAACCCAGCTACGATTGAAGTCCGTAGCCGAAGATGTAAAAAAAACTTTGACCCCCCCTTGGGGGGCGCAAAATACGTCGCATTAAGTTAGTTTTCCTTAGAGTTTGATTTTTATTAGAAATATTAATCCTAGTTTAGAAATTAAAAATATATACATTGGACCTCATTTTATATTCCACTAACATCTGTCCGGTAGACTATGGTAAAAATTTACGTCACTGAATTCACAGTCTACCCTTTTCATTTTTATCTATTTATCAATAATAGTAATTTTCAATCTATTTCAGTATAGGACTTGATAAGTTTATAATCTCAATTCCCTTAAAATAACAACGCTGACGGGTTTGTTTTTTTTAAGTGTAGAACTGAATCATTACGCAACAACTTTAAATCTATACAACATCAATTAATGATGTCCATTAATTTTTTAAAAAAACTTATAAATGAATTAATTCATTTTTTCCTTCGAGTTTAATTTTTATTAAAAGTATTAATCCCAGTTAAGAAATTAAAAATATATACATTGGGCATTTCGTATCCCACTAACATCTGTCCGGTAGACTATGGTAAAAATTTACGACACTGAATTCACAGTCTACCAATAAGAGATCATTTTTTTTCTCTTGTTTTTCTCTTTTTAAGCTAGAGTCTTATCAATATTCAATTCATTTGACCTTATCTTTGTCACGCAACAAAAAGAATGTAGCCAAATAATATCAAAGTTTCACTTGAATTTAAAAGATATGCAAATATTTTTTAAAATAAAGAAAAGGAAAAAGAAAATGAAAAAAAAATCGAAAATGGGGGAGGGGAAATCAAAAAGCAGTCGCACTGAACGTAGAATTCTTTAAATCCATTTTCAAATCACTCCCCCAACCCCTCAGCCAGCCTGTGTTAGCCACCACCCTTATCTCAATACGTCTTAAATTTTAAACAGCTTTTTCTTTCTTTTACTTTTCTTTCATTTCTCTTTCTCTTTTTGTTCTTATTTCTTTTCTTTCTTCTTTTTTTTAAAAAATTTTCTCAATACGTCTTAAATTCTAAACAGCTTCATTTCTCTCTTTTTCTTTTTTTCTTTTTTTTCCTTCTCCCCTTTTCGTTGTCTCAAAATTGAATGAAACATCTCCAAATCGAGAGATTTATTTCGATAAACGAATTTATATATATATGATATATACATATTTTAATTTCTAACTTTTCTTTTCTTTCTTCTTTTCTTTTTCTTATCTCCTTCTCCCTTGTTCGTTGTCTCAAGCTTGAATAAAACACATCTCCGATATATAAAGATTTATTTTGAAAAACGAAAGTTTTTTTTTTAAATTTTATTTTTAAAAATTTCTAACTTTATATTTTTGCTTTTCTTAAATCATATTTTTCTTTTCTCTTTCTTTGTTCTTCTTTTTCTTTTCCTCTTCTCTTTTCGTTGTCTCAAGCTTGAATTAAAACACATCTCCGATAGAGAGATTTATTTTGAAAAACGAATTTATATTTTTTTAAATTCTTTTCTTTTTTGTAATTTTCAACATAATCTTTTTATTTTTCTTAAATTATATTTTTAAATGAGTAATGAGAATTTGTATTTATTTATTTATTCATTCATTATTTTTGTCTATTTAAAAAAAAAAAAGTTTTATTTTATCTTTTATTATTTTAATCAAGTAACTATTGTTATTTTATTTGCTCTGTAGTCAGTTTGACTCTCAGTGAATAATGCGTTCAGGACTTCATGTAAGAATACAGAATTTAAAAAAAATAAAATTTAAAAAAAAAAAATTAAATAAAATAAAATTAAAAAATAAAATATAAATATAAATAAAATAAAAAAATAAAGTTCATATATGATTGGCCAACAGGCAGGTGGTTGACTTGTCGTGTTTGCACCGTAGATTTTTGTCCCTGCCCACACGACTGTACATTATTGTTGGTGAGCTGCTAGTCTCCTCCTCCTACTACTACTTCTGCTCCTCCTACTATTACTACTACCACCACCGCTCCCCTTTCTTTCTTTCTCCTCCTATCACTACTCAGTTTTTGGCGCGCTTTTTTTTTTCTTTTTCTTCTTTTGGCCTTTCTTTTCGTCTAAGGTTGCAAATCAATGGCAACCGTGGCTGGGATCCTTTACGACGACTACGATGACGACGACGACGGGGGGAGAGGGAGGAGAAGGAGGGAGTAGGATGAGGAGGGAGAGTAGTAGGATGAAGAGGAGGAGGAGGAGGGGGACAAACTGCTAGAAAATGGTAAACAATCACAACGCTCGACAACAGTGTTTCCTTATTGATCAGTTTTATTATCGTAAGCGCCTTCAACCAAGCCATTTCACTGTATCACCTACCCACTGAGAGAGAGAGAGAGAGAGAGAGAAAGAGAGAGAGGACGACAACCGGGGAGGAAGGAGTTGGGTGTGGTGGGGGGCTGGGGGTTTGAATTTTAAAACCGAGAGAGGTGCGGAGTGGGGGGGGGCTGCACTGTCACTGCTGCTGCAAGGGAGACCTGTCAGCCAGTGCATGCCAGCCTGTGATTAGAATTTCAATTTTACTTAATTACCATATTCTATAAATCCGACAGAACTTGTCCACAAGGACAAACCTACCACTGCTACGATGACGGTGTCAAGTACGTTGCTATAGCAGCGGTTGCTCGCTACGGTAGTAGTGGAAACAGATGGGGGGGGGCTCGGTGTGTGGGGGGGGGGGTCTGGGTGTTGATGGTGGTGGAGACGGTCGACTGTGAAAAATGGTTCCAGTACTAGTGAAAATTAAATGGAAAATCCAGGCATTATTGGATTTTATGTTTTCCTCTTCGTGAACATGACGGACAGATATTTTTTTTTGTAGTAGCCCCCCCCCCCCATTCTCCGGTAAAAATAAGGAGGGAGAGAAAAAAGAAGATAAAAAAAATGTCCCCAAGATTTTATTGTTACCTTGTCTATGTAAACTAGGGAAAGAAAAACAAAAAGTAATAAGTGCTTATTGCTTTTAGGAAAAAATCTTAACTTAATCTAACCCTGGTAAAAAAAAATACTAGTTGAGATACCCACGTTGCTTAGGGAAAAGAACTTGAAATATGACAAGTAAACAATATGTACCCAACTGTGCTGGACTTACCTAAGGGCCACACACGGCTTACTTAGCTTTAGTATATCCTAGCGGTTATATATATATATATATATATATATATATATATATATATATATATAAATAGTTTTTTCTTTTGGCCAAGTATTGTATCAATAGATTATTTTTGGTTGGTACGATTTTTTTGGTCTTTTCTTTTTTTCAAAATTTTTTTCTCCCCAAGTGATGTTTGGTAGTATATTTTTACAATCAAACTATTCGCCGGGTTTTTCTCACTGCGAGGATTTACCAACAAGTTTGGTATATATATATATATATATATATATATATATATATATATATATATATGTATGTATATATATGTGTGTGTGTGTGTGTATGTAAGGTATCCAAATGACTGGTAGTAAGGGATGATTCCACCTGGGATCATCAAAATCTCACTATATAACCATACTGTAGGTGCAAACAATATTCATACAAGGATTTTTATAAATCCCTAAAGAGAGCTCAATGTATAATAATCAATAAATTATATTATATATAATATATATATATATATATATATAATCTTATTTCTTTTCTCTTTCTTCTTTTTCTATATATATATTAAAAACATCCATCATTGTTCATACAATAATTTTTTCTATTCTTTTTTATTGTCCTGACAAAGGTTTAATATAAACCGAAACGTTAAAACGTTGACTTCATCCGGTTTGCCGCTTAGTGTTTCTGTTGCTGTGGCATTAGTAATTTACTCATGAGTGCTCAATATATCATAAGCATGGAGCTATAATAATTGTAAAAAAAAATTATGGGTCTACCACAATTTTGGTCTTGAACGTATATCTTCAGGACTATAAGCTAGGTAACACTACTATATATAATATATATATATATATATATATATATATATATATATATATATATAAGGATATCTACTGAGTCAGACGAACCTACTATTAGTTTCGCATAAAGCTCTTCAGGGCTAAAATCTGATTTTAAAGTCAGATTTTAGCCCTGAAGAGCTTTATGCGAAACTAATAGTAGGTTCGTCTGACTCAGTAGATTATCTTTATTACTTGGCTCTACTTAGGTATCGAGCACTTTTTACAAATTAGCTTCTCCTAGCGGTTATATGAATATATATATATCTTATATACATATAATAATATCATATAAATTGTTTTTTTCTTTTGGCCAAATACTATACCAATAGATTAATTTTTGTTGGTACGAATATCTTGGTCTTTTCTTTTTTTCAAAATTTTTTTCTTCCTGGTTGATGTTTGGTAGTATATTTTTACAATCAAACTATTTGCTGGGTTTTTTTCTCTCCGCAAGATCTACCAACACGCTTGGTATATTATATATATATATATATATATATATATATATATATATATATATATATAGCTCTATATCTGATATTCAACACTCCACCAATAATGCAGCAAAAACTGTGTCTGCCCCTAACTCACCGACTGAATAGACAAAACGTGACCCATTGGGTCACCCATTGAGATTCGGGGAAAGAGAGTTAGCAAAACGAATCAAATTATTTTTTAAATAAACAAATACAACCAGACGAAACCTTAAAATCATTTTGTAAGCTTTCCAAGAAAGGAAATGTTTGACCTCATTTAAGCTACGGGTTGCTGGTTGTGAATATATATATATATATATATATATATATATATATATATATGGAGAATAAGTGCTTAATTGGAGTCGTACCTAATTTTGAAAATTAATTAATTAATAATGAATTAGGCGGGAATACCTATTAAATGTATGGCTAAACAAATCGAGAAAAATCAATCTCTGTATGTACATTTCGGCCTATTAGGCCTCATCAGCAGAGCTATAGATCGGAAGACCGCCCTGTGCGTGATTTGAAACCGGACTGCCAAGCTGACAGGCCGATCCCATAACCCCTATATATATATATATCTCCTCCAGAGAAACTAACATTATATAACGAGGAGGTAGTCAAGAGATACATAGAGGGGAAGAAAAAGATAGACACAGAGTAAAGTAAGAGATTGGTCGGTTTTTGACTTAATTGCAAATTACGACTAATTACAACCAATTAAAACAGAATTTTTTTTCAAACATAATTCAATCCTAAAAGTAAGGAATAATTTAGTATAAATTTCGTGTCATTAAACTAAACAGTAAAAAAGCCTTTAGGAATCAAAAGTTGATTAACTCAGCTTTAGTATAATAATAGAAGATATATATTATAATACTACTTGGATCTTGTCAGAGAGCTCAAAGAGCTGTGAAACACGAAGGTGAAGGTGACCCCAATTGTAGTTGGCGCGCTTGGAACGGTCCCCAAAGACGTGAAAAGGAGGCTAGAGGAATTAGAGATTAGAGGAAGAATTGAGGTCATAGAGACCACAGCGTTGCTAAGATCGGCCATTATACTCAGAAGAGTCCCAGAAACCCAAGGAGACTTACTGCCATTCAGAATTCAGCGAAAGCAGTTGGGAAAACTGGCAAATAGTTATAGTACAGTGTGTCCCCGAAAATAAGACCTAGCATCAGTATTCAGTATGATTATAATATACCGTATTTGACGGCATATAACGACGCCCCCCCCCATTTCAGCAAGTCAGATTCAGGAAAACATTTGTTTAGTGTATTTAAGCATATATTGTTGAAAACAGTCTAGCTGTGCATTACACAAGCAGAAACATAGCTGCTATTTCCTTTTGTTGGGATATAAACTGGTAGCGCCACCTGGATTGTTGAGGAATTACAAAGAGATAAAGGGAATTAATTATTGCTATTTAATAATACTGTATTTGACGCATATAAGACGCACCCCCATTTCAGCAGGTCAGATTCAGGAAAAAAAAGTTTTTAGTGTATTTAAGCATATATTGTTGAAAACAGTATTTGTGCATTACACAAGCAGAAACATAGCTGTATAAAAGCAATTTGGCAGTACAGACAATCAATAAGTATACACGAGACGTCTCAATAACAGAAAATAATAATAATATAATAATAAAATTACCCTAGCTTAGGTTCTAATTAGTCGTAATTTGCAATTAAGTAAAAAAACAACCAATCTCTTACTTTACTCTGTGTCTATCTCTTTCTTCCCTTCTATGTATCTCTTGACTACCTCCTCGTTATATAATGTTAGTTTCTCTGGAGAGTAGAGAGAGAGAGAGAGAGAGAGAGAGCCGGGAGAATTTGAAATGTATTTCTATGTTAAATTTCACAACTAGCAACCCGTAGCTTAAATGAGGTTCAAACTTTACCTACGATGTATAAGATTAAGGAAAAAGGTTTGTAGTGTATTTAAGCATATATTGTTGAAAACAGTAGTTGTACATTACACAAGCAGAAACATAGCTGTATAAAAGCAATTTGGCAGTACAGACAAGCAATAAGCATACAGAAGACATCTCAATAGCAGGAAATAATAATAATAATGATAATAATGATAATAATAATAATAATAATAATAACTAGACACGACTGGGTTGGGAAGGTGATCCACTGGGAATTATGCAAAAAATTAAATTTTGACCACACAACAAAATGGTATATGCATAAACCAGAATCTGTTCTCGAGAACAAAACGCATAAAATTCTCTGGGACTTTGAAATAAAAACGGATCACCTTATCCCAGCAAGAAGACCAGACCTAGTGTTGATAAACAAAAAAGAAAGAACTTGTCAACTGGTGGATTTTGCAGTGCCAGCAGATCACAGGGTGAAGCAAAAGGAAAATGAAAAAGTGGACAAATATCTGGACCTTGCCAGAGAACTGAAAAAGTTATGGAAAGTGAAAGTGATACCAATTGTGGTTGGTGCACTTGGAACAGTCCCAAAAGGATTGGAAAAGGGTTTGGAAAGTTTGGATATCAAAGGAAGGATTGAAACCATTCAGAACACTGCACTGCTGCAATCTGCCAGAATACTCAGAAGAGTCCTGGAGACCTGAGGAGACTTGCTGTCACTCAGACTCCAGTGAAAGACCATCAGCTAATGCTGATGTGAAAACTCAAAAAAGAATAATAATAATAATAATAATAATAATAATAAGTCTCAAACTTCGCCTACGATGTATAAGACGCAGGGCATTTTCTTAGCAAAAATTTTGGGAAAAAAAGTGCGTCCGATATGTCGTCAAATGCGGTAAGCCCTCCCCTTTTCGCCCTAGTTGAGAACAATAACATTCCATGGAATGATGATATGATTATTCTTTAATGAATTGTCGTTTAGCTTTTGAATAAAAGAACATGTTAATGTTAAATAAATGTAGATCATTTTCCGTAAATTTCTTTTTATTTAGAAATTTTGTAATTTTCTACTTGGTAATGTCGTTTTTCGATTTACGAACAATAAGACATCCCCTGAAAAATAAGCTCAAGTCTTATATTTCGGAGTGAAAATTAATATACAAGATGTGTCAAAAAGTATCAAGATTGAAGCTGTATTTACCAAGATAGAAATGAACAATAAATGTAACGTTAATTTTTTTTTCAGAATACAAGGTGTGTCAAAAAGTACAGATTCTAAAGCTGTATTTACCAAGATAGAAATGAACAATGAATGGAACGTTAATTTTTCAGAATACAAGGTGCGACAAAAAGTATTGATTTTCAAGCTGTATTTACCAAGATAGAAATGAAACAATGAATGGAACGTTAATTTTTCAGAATACAAGGTGCGACAAAAAGTATTGATTTTCAAGCTGTATTTACCAAGATAGAAATGAACAATGAATGGAACGTTAATTTTTCAAAATACAAGGGTGTGTCAATACTTTTTTTTTACCAACCCCTCAGCATGAGCGTGATGTGACATAAGGTGAATTTCTGAGTTTTCCTTTTAGTAGACCGGTTTTCACATCAAGGTTAAAGAGCCCAGTCTGTCCTACTATTTACCCATAGCTAGAGGGAGAATAGTTGGATTCACTCCTTTCCCAAGGGTATTAGCACTATGTGAAATGCAAACAGCCTTGTCCAGGATTTAAACTTAACAGTTTTCTGTATCCATTTCTTCAATGGT
>CM042182.1:38665502-38685502 GCA_023376005.1 Doryteuthis pealeii | reverse complement strand
TGCCATAAAACAAAACCAACCAACCAACCAACCTGAGTCCTTTGGTTATCAAAATGACTTGGCATTAAATGACCCAAAATGGGTTGATATGCCATAAAACAAAACAAAACAACCAACCAACCAACCAGAGTCCTTTAGTTATCAAAATGACTTGATTTGGCATTAAATGACCCAAAAAGGGTTGATATGCCATAAAACAAAACCACCAACCAACCAGCTTAAATAACCTATAAGCTAGTTCATTTAAAAGAGAATAATTGTCTTCCTACAGTCATCATTTAACATTGGTTGATAAAGTGCCAATATCTGTCTGTCTGTCTGTATGTTTGTGTGTGTGTGTATTACATTGAATTTTATCAGTAATTGACAGAATTAATGAGCAAAACAAGAAAATTCTAAAAACCTTTGCGCTCACTCTCAGTAATTAAGTGTCCGCTATTATTTAAGTTTACATACATTGAAACACATTTTCTATTAGCGACACGACGAATCTTACCGATTGCGTTTCGCCTCTAATGAGGACTTATTGATTCCAAATTTCAAACTGACTTTCACGGACCAATTAGGAAATTATTGGCGTTCTTAGTCTCTCTCTCTCTCTCTCTCGTTCTTTTACCGTTTCTCTTGGAGAGTTTAGGATGTTGGTGAGGAAATTCCAGCTTCATTAAGGAGAACACATAAATGGTTAAAGCGAAGTTCATTTAATGTTTGATTACGACAAAATCATTTGTTAAATTTTCTTAATTGTTCCATGGCTTTATTGAAGCATTTTATGCAGAGGACAGTTGCCTAGTTTGAGTCGGCTGAATTTAGAAGATAGATAGGTAATCAAGCAGAAGTTGAATTTTCAAAATCTTTTTTTGAACTATATATATATATATATATATATATATATATATATATTAGTTCTCTGAATGGAGCACTCTTGACGGCCTTTACACACAAAGCGATGTGTGTATTAAAACAGTTAATATCCCCTTCACATTCTGTAAGTGAAGACAGCCTAATGGTTAAGGTGCCGGACTGACACCCAACCAACTGGAGTTCAATTCCGGCTGCAGGTAGCTTACAGAATGTCTAGCCACACTGAAGAGACTTGATGTCGAAACACGTGTCTGTGGATGACCCTATATATATATATATATATAGTCTCACTTGTTTACATGAGTTAGAGATCTCTGGTGAGTTTATTTCCAGTTTAGGAAATATAGCGATTATTCTGCCTTCTATTCTTGGCAGCTGCTTGTGGACCCATCGGTAAGAGACTTGACAAGCGAAAGTTCGTTCGGGTCTCGAACCCGACCAGAGGTAGCTGCTGAAAAATAAGTATAGCTGCACTGATGAGGGGTAAACCCCGAAACGCGCGTCTGTAGATTCCTTTATATATAATATATATATATATATATATATACTAGCAAAAGTACCCCGTCCATGACCGGACTATTTTTTTTTTTTTTTTTTTTTGAACACCAGTGAGAAAGGGAGAAAACAGAAGTAAAAGAGAATAAGTGGAAAATATTTTATTGAAAAAAAAAAAGTCTCTGAAAATTTGTATATTACAATGTTTGTTTTTTAGGAAATTTTTTTTTTTGTTTACATTTAAAATATTATTTTTTTGAAAATGTAATCCTAAACTTGTTTTAAAACATAATTTTATTTGAGAGAGAGAGAGAGAGAGAGAGAGAGATGAACAGACTGGGTGAAAGAGAGAGAGAGAGAGTACCGAGCCTGTTGAGTTAAAGCGAAATGTATAAGTCCAATTCCAGTGTTGGCCAACCAGCGAAAATTTATATTCATCTGCTTTATATGGACACTGGATGCCATCTAGAGGACTTACCTTTGGCTTAGAACAGAATTAACATTCTATAATAAGAATTTGAGTGGTGTGCTTACATATGGGCAATACTGCATTTATAAAACTTAGTAGTGTACAGGGCCAATTATTAATGGGTGATTAGGTATACTAGCATATATGAATGTGGGTTGATCTCTTCTTTGATGGAGTTAAGAGGTTCTTTCACGTAAGACTAAGGATGAATTCATCCGTTCTCTCAGCAAATGACCAACGAATTCTTGATGTGCAAATGCAAAAAGTTGATTATACGAAATGAAGATAGTAAAATCGCTAAGCCTCCTAATTCCAATCTAAAGTGATAATACAAACCTGCAGGGCCCCCCACGGGTGTGGTAGTGGTGAGGGGTTGGATATCCGAAATGAGGGTGCAGCAGCGGGGGGGGGGGGGGAGGAGAAAAAAAGAGTTAAATGAGACAAAATTTGATATTCCAATTGGGACGGATCAATCCGCTTAAGGGATCCCTTGAGCTGTGGTCAGTGAACCGTAGGCAGTTCAAACTGTCCAGTTTCAATTTGGCCAAAGTGTTATTTGTCCGACTACAGCAGCTGTCAGGTTTGTTGGTCAGTGGCCAAAGGCGGAGTTTAATCCCTGTGAATCATCTTGCTTCTCTGTCCATCCACCCCCTTCCCCACTGTGACTTGTAAATGGCGGATGTCGATGGTATGACTTGACCAATAGTTAATTCACATGAGTCAAAGCGATAACTCTTTATCCAAATGAAATGGCCTCAGCTTTTATATTAGGCAGATAACAGCCTTTTTTCTTAAAAAAAAAAAAAGAAAAAAAAAAGGGAAATGTTGGTTAGTTGGTTGGATTTTACGACATGTCAACCCTTATAGGGTCATTTTAATAATAGAACACTCTGTTTTTATTATAAAGAAAGCAAAAGGACATACTACACAGAATATATATATATATATGCAAGCATGCATATAATAGAGTAAGCCTAATGAGTCAGAGAATATCTACCTAGGTTTCATCTAACAGATCATCAGGATAAAATTCTGACTCAGAGTCAGAATTATCCTGATGATCAGTTAGGAAAAACCCTGGTAGATATTGTCTGACTCATTAGGCTTACTCTATTATTTATTAGCTCTACTTTTTGTATTGAGCACTTTTGTATATTTAACTTAGGCAACTCTTATAGTATTTTTTTCTCCCCATTTTTATAGTAATTATTTATCTGATATCTGATCTTTTTCAGTAGGTGCATATGATTTGGTCTTTTCTATTTTTCTATTTTTTTTTTCTTTTCTTCAGGCAAAACTTTGTATTGTGTAATTACAAACTATAAAGCTGGGAATTTTTTTTTATACTGTCGGAGTTTAGAAAAAAAAAAAAAAAAAAAAAAAAATATATATATATATATATATATTGTTGGCCTTTGCCATTTTCAAACACATTGTTTGACCACTTCATACTGTCGTGCCATAAGTCACCGAAAAATTGCACTATACATATCAGTTTAAAATAAAAAACGAGAAATTCTGGGGAAGCCAGCTAGTGCAGTGGTTAGAATGTCAGCCTGACAGGTAGGGTTCAAATCACGTACAAAGCACTGCCCTGTCTATAGCTCTGCTGATGAGGCCTAATAGGCTGAAATGTACATATATATATATATATATATATATATATACACACACATACACATTATATATAATCAATATCAAATGATATATATAAATCATATATGATTTAGTATTGAGCACTTTTGTAGGAAAACACTTTTCATATTTGCTATATATATATATATATATATATATATATATATATATATGGGAGAATATGTGCTTAATTGAAGTTGAACCTAATTTTTTGAAAGTTAATTCATTAATAATTAATTAGGCGAGATTTAACTATTTAAATGTAAGGCTAAACAAATCGAGAAAAATCAATCTCTGTATGTACATTTCGGCCTAGATTGATTTTTCATATATATATATATATATATTCGGCAGAGATTGATTTTTCTCGATTTGTTTAGCCTTACATTTAAATAGTTTAATCCCGCCTAATTAATTATTAATGAATTAACTTTCAAAAAATTAGGTTCGACTTCAATTAAGCACATATTCTCCCAAATATTGTCGGCTGAAAATAGCCATATCAACAAACATTGTATGTTTGTTTACTTCTCATATATATATATATATATATATATATATATATATAAGCACCCTTGCATATATCTATTCCACTGTAGTTTTTCCCCCCTTCAGATTGATATATGAATTGATGATGCATGCATGCACTTCCAAGGTGTTTATTCTTGAAAAGGATTCAATGCTGAACATGACTGTTCTTTTGTCATCTTTTAGAAACTAAGAAACCAAAAGTAGGTATGTTTTTTTACAGATCAAAGCTCAATAACATTTGCAGAAATGAAATAAAAAACAAACAAAAAACGAGAAGGAAGATGAAAAATTCTAAGGAAAATGATTTTTAAGATATCTTTATTCTTCTTTCTCGGACTGAAATGCAGAATGCATATTAAAAGCTTATATATATATATATATATATATATATATATATATATATATATAAAGGAAGGAAATCTTAGTGAAAAAAAAGAAAAAGAGCATAAAAAGAAATAAAAAAGATTTTAGAAAAACAAAATATTCAAAATAAAAAATAAAAAATTAGAAAAAAAATATCTCATAAAAAAGAAGGGATATGAAAAATATCTCATAAAAAAGAAGGAAGATGAAAAATATTCAAAATAAAAAATAAAAAATCTTAAAAAATTAGGAAGGAAGGAAATCTTTAAAAAAAGAGAAAAAGAGCATAAAAAAGAAATAAAAAAGGTTTTAGAAAAACAAAATATCTAAAATAAAAAAAATTAGAAAAAATTAGAAAATATCTCATAAAAAATCATAAAAAAAAAAGATTTTATAAGAAAAAATTACTTGAAAAAAATAGAGGCATATTAAAAAAAATGACCTTAGAAAAAAAAAAAAATGATTTTATAAAAATAACTTAAAAAATAAAATTCTATGAAATAATATGCTAAAAAAATAATCTTAGAAAAAAAAAATCTAAAAAAAACATGCTAAAAAATAATCTTAGAAAAAAAACATGATTTTATAAAAATAAGTTTTAAAAAAATAAAATTCTATAAAATAATATGCTAAAAAATAACCTTAGAAATAAAAAAAAAACCTTGAAAAAAAGGAAAGAAAAAAAAAAGGTGTTTTGTTCAATAGGTCTGTTAGCTTCTACCCAAACAGCTAAAATATGATTTTTTTTAAAGTTTTTTTTCTTTCTTCTCCTGTGATGCAATATTTTGATGTTTTGGTGAGAATCATAGCCAAGTCTTTAAATTGTTTACAAGATGTCAAGAAATGGCAGGTCATAATACAACCAAAAAGCAAAGACAGATTCTGTGTAAAATAAATGCCTGTTTACAGGGGAAATCTTAAGCAGTGTGTGCGCACACGTGTGTGTGTGTGTGTGTGTGATAAGCAAACCAAGATGCTTAAAGAGAAGGAAAGAAAGAGCGAGCTTAAAGGCAAAGCCCAAAAGAAAAAAAGACAAACCATTGATAAGACGAAAGAAAAAAAAATCTTCTATTTGATCTTCAGCTCAATAGGGCAGCATTTTATTCTAGGTAGAATTCAGCCCGGAGATCAAATGTCAAAACACACTCACACACACACACACATATATATATATATATATATATATATATATATATATGGGAGTAAAACAAGGAAATTAATCCGACAGTATGTGGAGAAATGTAGAACAAACATGGTATGTTACAATGGATGGAAGTTTATTATTTGTTGTGTTGATGTTTGAACATTTCGGTTTATAAAGAAACCTTCTTCAGGACAATATGAATCTAGCCAAGGTTTGGTTTGTTTTACAGCATATCAACCTTGGTGGGTTATTTAATGCCGACAAAGTTGTGAAATAAATTCATTCTTAATGCATAATACAATTTTGCTTATAAACTCATGTTTTTCTATTCAACCCATAGATGGGACCCTAACAGGTACTACCACTTCGGGTCAGTGTGGACCAGGGAGCAATGGTGATGAAGGGGTGCTCCACATTCTCCAAACCTCCAGAACTGGAACCTCACCATCAGATAGAGTTTAACGCCATTCCCAGGACATGTAGATCCTCAGCTTGGTTTTTGAGCAAAAATAATAGAGATTTGATTTATATTCGTGAAGATAATTAAAAAATAAAATTTAAATGATGACAGGAAAGTTTTTTTTCATTTGATATTTTAGATAGTAGACATTACATTTCTTTTCAGAGTAGCTGGATCAATGCAAGGTCTATTTTTTTTTTTACATAGGGCTTTAACTCACGATTCAGTAATAATGGATCTGCGGGACTAACTTAAAAAATACCCCTCTACCCAGGCAACGTTGGGTAGTCACTGCTAGTTCTTGGTAAGTAATCATTTTTTAAACCCATTTTTTTCTATTTAACCCATAGACAGGACCCTAACTGGTACTACCACTCTGTGTAAGCCCATGCTGGTTGGCCAACACTGGTATTTTCATGTGTAATGTGTATGTGTTCACAGGAGAATGTCACTTATGAGTTCGTTCTTACTTTTCCAGAAGTAAATAACTGACTCTGGAATGCAACTTAGATGACTTAAATTAAATCCAGTGTCTGCACATAAGTATTGTATGTAAGTTTTTCCTGGTCAGCCAACACTAGTATGTCCATGTGTAGGTGTTCACAAGAGAATGTCACTTATGAGTTCGTTCTTACTTTTCCAGTAGAAAATAAACTCTGGAATACAACTTAAATTAGATTAAAGATACAACCTATCGCAGAATACAAAAGTGAAGTCGGCAACCAGTAAGGAACACACACGCAAGAATTCGTCAAGTACCGACTAAGATGAGATTTAGATAAAATCCCGATCAGATCCAGAATTTTGTTGCGAGGGGGGGTCCTTTTAAACTTGTCGTAGCATGTAATGGTTTCCTGTATAGGAAACTTTTAATGCATTCCTTGGCAATTGTAGTAATAATATAGCTAGGGGCGCAAATCTCAGGTGAGACCCAGCTAAGACTGTTGTTGCCATGGTCACCAGCAAGCTACAAAGTCTAGTGCACTACAATTAGTGTGATAATCATGATATTGCGATATATATATATATATATATACAAGAAAGTTACAGTTTAAAGCTGTATTTACCAAGATAGAAATGAAGAATGAATGGAATGTTAATTTTTCAGGTGATTTTTTTTTTAAATGTCAGTACTTATCCAATATTAGAATTTCTTTAATGATTGCAATTTCAGATTGTGAATTCGATCGGGATTAGAGACAAGCAAAGAAAATCCGATATCGGATTATTGGAAGAGAAATCTAATTAGGAAAAAATGTTGGTATTGACAAGAATGGATAATCCCCCCCTTCCTTATATCAGGAAGAAAGGGATTGTCAATGGTCAGGAATTAGTACAAGCATTACTAACAAAAAAAAAAGCAGTTATATATTTATATATACTAGAAATATATGCACCCTCCGGGTACATGTATTTAAGTTTTAATATAATAAAATATCATATTAAATTAGAAAGGCTAATGAAACTGAATAAGAATGCAGATAAAAAGATTTGGAACAGAGGGGGTATGATTGAAAAATAGAACAACTTCGAAACTAACTCTTCCATCATTTACCATTACACCCGTCTATCATTGGTAAATTTTCCTAATTTAACTCTTTAGTTAAAATAGGAAGTAAGGAATAAATTTACAGTTATTTCTTCTTGTTAATGGATTTCTTTTAAGATTTATCCCAAGATTTTTGCTCATATTCAATAAGATAAAACCAAACAATTAGAAATCAATAATACTAAGCATATATTTATTAAAATCAAATTTTTAAGATCAATATGCAAATTAGCCTTCCCATTCACACTGTAAACCACTATTTTGTTGTATATATAAATACAATTGCATGTTAATAGTTTGTAGATATGGTCAACAGTCTTAATGATGTAAAATAATTTTATTAATAATTGAAGTTTAAATTAAAAATAAAATCATGGAGAATGTGGTATAAATAACAAAAGGAATTGTGACTTGATTAGTAATATAGTTTCGGTTACAGACAGACAAACCACAATCTCCATTATAATAAGATATATTCTATATGCAAGAAAGTACCGAGTTTAAAGCTGTATTTACCAAGATAGAAATGAAGAATGAATGGAAAGTTAATTCTTCAGGTGTGGTTCAATTTCAATTTAGCTTATTTAAAGTTCAATTCGCATAATATATCCTTTATTATGTGAATTGAACTTTGAATAAACTAAATTGAAGACAGATTGGTTGGTTGGTTGGTTTTATATTACAAGGGGCCACTGAAAAGTTCATAGGCTGACCAAGATATGGAATGGGATCAAATAAGGCTTACACTCATAGAGAAACTAACATATATAATAAGGAGGTAATCAAGATATATATAGAGAGGGCGAAAGTGACAGGCAGAATGTGAAGTAATAAATACAATGAATTAGAACAAATTATGTGAATTGAACTTTGAATAAGCTAAATTGAAGATAGGTTGGTTTGGTTGGTTTTATATTACAAGGGACCACTGAAAAGTTCATAAGCTGACCAAGATATGGAATGGGATCAAATAATAATTTACGATGCCCGGAGGGTGTTTTCTGTTGCTAGTAAATAGGAAAGGAGGATTATCAATTCTTGTTAATAAAAGAAGGAAAACATATTCATCAATTAGAATTCTGTTTCAATAATCAATAGTAGTTAGAAGGCTTTAGTTGTTTCCCCAGATCATAAAAAAAACCCTACAATCTATTAAGAAACTTTAGTTGGGACCCATGAATTTTCCAGGGGACTCATTTAAAGTAAATAAGTACGTCCCAGGACGCACTAAATCAAAAAGCTCTCAGCATCACTGCTAATTAGATTTCTGTTTCAATAATCCGATCCGATCCGATATCAGATTTTCTTTGCTTGTCTCTAATCCTGATCCAATTCACAATCTGAAATTGCTATCATTAAAGAAATTCTAATATTGAGGAAGTGCTGACATTAAAAAAAAAAAAACAAACAAAAACACACACACCTGAAGAATTAACATTTCATTCATTGTTCATTACTATCTTGGTAAATACAGCTTTAAACTCAGTACTTTCTTGCATATAGAATATATAACTGTTTTTTTTTTTTTGTTAATAATGCTTGTACTAATTCCTGACCATTGACAATCCCTTGTTGTCAATAAAAGAAAAAAATTAGATTTCTGTTTGAATAATCAATAGGAGTTAGAAGGCTTTAGTTGTTTCCCCAGATCATAAAAAAAAAACCCTACAATCTATTAAGAAACTTTAGTTGGGACCCATAAATTTTCCCGGGGACTCATTCAAAGTAAATAAGTGTTTCCCATGATACTACATCACTACTAATCAAATTTGATGGGCCTTGTTAAAGTTATTCTCCCCAATTTTTGGTTCGTTCTATCCAGAATATATAATATAACTGCCTTTCTTTTTTTTTTGTTAGTAATGCTAGTATTAATTCCTGACCATTGACAATTCCTTTCTTCCTGATAGTTAATTAATATAAGGAAGAAGGATTATCCATTCTTGTCAATACCAAGACGGAAAATATTTTTACTAATTAGATTTCTGTTTGAATAATCCGATCCGATCCGATATCGGATTTTCTTTGCTTGTCTCTAATCCTGATCCAATTCACAATCTGAAATTGCTATCATTAAAGAAATTCTAATATTGTGGAAGTGCTGACATTTAAAAAAAAAAAAAAAAAATCACCTGTTAATAACATCACCATACTTAGAATTTCACAGCAAGGGAACGATTTCTAAAATGGCCTATTAAATGACACTTATAGTCCTATATTTTTCATGCTTGTTTTTTCTTCCCAGATTGGGGGGAAGGCAAGAGAGTGGGGGGAGGGCTCTTTAATTGGTTCCAGGGAAGGGGTCTTTTTTTTATCAATTGCTATGAAATAGCACAATGATTGTCAAAATGCCCTTTCCTTTACCCCCCACCCCATCCTCCACCAATCTCCACATGTTCCTGCCATTCAATGGTTTGAAAGAAAAACACAGACCCCCCACCCCCTACCCTCACCGGATAATAAATTCATTAGTAATATCAACAAGTGGTGGCAGTTTTGATGAACATGGTCAGTGACAGTGCTTCAAGGTAATGGCTCAAAGATAAATTATATAACCGAGGCCTCAAAGGATGGGGTTCAATCTACTGCCAAATTGGAAATGAATATATCTCTAATAAAAGTGAGTGTGCAAATGTGTCACATATTTGTCAACTTTAATCCTAGAAGCAGTAGCCCAACATATCATACCATTTTGGAATCAGTACAACCCTGTGAGCAAATTAAAAACAGTCTTTTGTCATTAATTTCCCAACATTTTTGTATGGTCTTCGCTAATAAATGTGAGTGTGCCAATGTGTCACATTTTTGTCAACTTTACTCCTAGAAGCTGTATCCCAACATATCATACTATTTTGAAATCAGGCCAACTCCATGAGCAAATTAAAAATATTCTTTTGCTATACATCTTCAAATTTTGTTTCATATGGTCTACTCTAATAATAAATGCTAATGTCAGTGTGTCAAATTTTTGTTAATTTTACTCCTAGAGGCTGTATCCCAATATATCATACCATTTTGAAATCAGGCCAACTCCATGAGCAAATTAAAAATATTCTTTTGCTATACATCTTCAAATTTTGTTTTATATGGTCTACTCTAATAATAAACGCTAATGTCAGTGTGTCACATTTTTGTTAATTTTACTCCTAGAGGCTGTAGCCCAACATATCATACCATTTTGGAATCAGTCCAACTCTGTGAGCAAATTAAAAACATTTTTTTGTCATTCATTTCCCAACATTTTTGTATGGTCTTCTCTAATAAATGTGAATGTCAGTGAGATAGTGTGTCACATTTTTGTCAACTTTACTCCTAGAGGCAGTAGCCCAACATATTATACCATTTTGGAATCAGTCCAACTCTGTGAGCAAATTAAAAACATTTTTTTTGTTATTCATTTCCAAACATTTTTGTATGGTCTTCTCTAATAAATGTGAATGTCAGTGAGTTAGTGTGTCACATTTTTTATACTTTAATCCTACAGGCTGTAGCCCAACATATCATACCATTTTGGAATCAGTACAACCCTGTGAGCAAATTAAAAAGTCTTTTGGTATTAATTTCCAAACATTTTTGTATGGTCTTCTCTAATAAATGTGAATGTCAGTGAGATAGTGTGTCACATTTTTGTCAACTTTACTCATAGAGGCTGTAGCCCAACATATCATACCATTTTGGAATTAGTACAACCCTGTGAGCAAATTAAAAACAGTCTTTTGTTATTAATTTCCAAACATTTTCGTATAGTCTTCTCTAATGATAAATGCTAATGTCAGTGTGCCAATGTGTCACATTTTTGTTAATTTACTCCTAGAAACTGTAGCCCAATA
The DNA here is from genome assembly GCA_023376005.1 of Doryteuthis pealeii. Classification (NCBI taxonomy): domain Eukaryota; kingdom Metazoa; phylum Mollusca; class Cephalopoda; order Myopsida; family Loliginidae; genus Doryteuthis; species Doryteuthis pealeii. Next base: position 38,674,162 of record CM042182.1, on the reverse strand, counting down.
TATCATACCATTTTGAAATCAGGCCAACTCCATGAGCAAATTAAAAATATTCTTTTGCTATACATCTTCAAATTTTGTTTTATATGGTCTACTCTAATAATAAATGCTAATGTCTGTGTGTCAAATTTTTGTTAATTTTACTCCTAGAGACTGTAGCCCAACATATCATACAATTTTGGAATCAGGCACACTCCATGAGCAAATTAAAAACATTCTTTTTTTTTTATTCATTTCCAAACATTTTTGTATGGTCTTCTCTAATAAATGTGAATGTTAGTGTGTCAGTGTATCACATTTTTTATCAACTTTACTCCTAGAGGCTGTAGCCCAACATAACATACCATTTTAGAATCAGTACAAATCTGTGAACAAATTAAAAACATTTTGTTATTCATTTCCAATCTTTTTTGTATGGTCTTCTCTAATAAAAAATGCGAATGTCAGTGTATCACATTTTTTATCAACTTTACTCCAAGAGGCCGTAGCTCAACATATCATACCATTTTGAAATCAGTCCCCTTCCCAAACTATGGATAAACAGCAACAAAAGTTAAGCATAGGGTTAGAAATCCTAGCCTGAAATACTTATTTACTATTGAAACTAAAGCAACATTACTGACTTGCTGTAGTTTTGACCTTATGCTACACAAACAGATTGCTGGGTCAAAGTTGAAATTCCTATCACTTTCCTCCCCCCCCTCCTGGTAAACACATTCAAATCCAAAAGAACATAAATAGATAAAGGACATGACCCCAAGGAATTCCATCATCTGAATGATCTTCAACAATAAAAAGTATCGGATACAGTTAAGTTCCTATTGATAACAACATACATACATATATATATATATATATATATATATATATATATATATTCCTTTTTTTTTTAGCTGTAGGTAAAGAAAAAAAAATGGACACCACGCCATGGAAGGTTGCCAATATATATATATATATATATATATATATATATATATATATTCCTTTTTACCTCACCTCATATATATATATATATATATATAAGTAAAAATATAACAAAAGACTTAGACTTTTGGCATTATAGTCTATTTCAGGAAACTTAGACACAGTGCAAAAAATCTAAGCTTCCTGAAATAGACTATAATGCAAAAAAGAAATTTTTACTTATAAATTTGCTCTGTGACTCTAACAATAAGAGTACACATTGAGCTCTGCAAACTGTGACACGTTTTTAAAAAAACTCCTATGTCGTAAGGAAAATTTCTTCTCCGGATTTTTGGATCTTTTAAATGCCAAATTGTCATTTTGATATTAGGTTACTTACAGTACCTACTATTGCTTATTGGTCACCCATCTAAGTATTGAATAGGCTCATTGCTGCTTAACTTTTGTTTTACAGCATATAAACCCTTTGGGTCATTTAATGCTGAATCAAGTCATTTTGATATTAGGTTACTTACAGTACCTACTATTGCTTATTGGTCACCCATCTAAGTATTGAATAGGCTCATTGCTGCTTAACTTTTGTTTTACAGCATATAAACCCTTTGGGTCATTTAATGCTGAATCAAGTCATTTTGATATTAGGTTACTTACAGTACATGCTGTTGCTTAAATGGTCACCCATCTAAGTATTGAATAGGCTCATTGCTGCTTAACTTTTGTTTTACAGCATATAAACCCTTTGGGTCATTTAATGCTGAATCAAGTCATTTTGATATTAGGTTACTTACAGTACCTGCTGTTGCTTAAATGGTCACCCAAGTATTAGAACAGGTCCTGTTATGTTGTAATGGTTAGCAAGATAGTCTCACAGATCTGCTACTATTGAATAGCAAGTTTGATCCTCACTGGATGCCCCTTACTTGTGACCTTGTGTCAAATCCTATCCATGGGATAAATAATTCTAAAAAGGTTTTTTTCTTCTTTTTTTATTTAAAACTGGTTCATGGCTGGTTAACTTCAGTGATTAACCGAGAACTGGTGTTTTCAAAATGACTTGACCAGTCTGGCACAAGGCCAGAAGTATGGAGCACCACTCAATGATGAATTAGGATCTGACTAAGCAGCAGACTGCACACTGCCCCTTAGGGCTTGTCAAAACATGTATCATCAGAGATAACGTCTTTGTTTTACAAATGAAATAATAGCGGGAAATAAGAAAAATTGGTTGACTCATTTTGTGCACATCTGGTGAAATGAAAAATATGCCTTTCTTTCAAATGCTTAATCCTAATGGGATGGATATATATATATATATATATATATGAGGAAAATGGGATTGGAATGAATCAGACAGAATGAGGTAAAATAAGGAATGAAAGAACAAAACTCAGACAAAAATGTGTAGTATATTTCGCTGGAATATTAAATTCTGCTTCCTCAGCCTTATTGAATCATTAGGATCATACAAGTGTTTTATAGAAGGGAGATGTAGGTGGGTGGGTAAGATTTGTGGTGAGGGAAAGATTTGATTGGTTATAGAAGATGTCTCCTATAACCAATCAAATCTTTCCCTCACCACAAAACTTACCCACTGAGTTTTGTTCTTTCATTCCTATTCTACCTTATATATATATATATATATATATATATATATATATATATATATATATATGGTTAAATCAAACTTAACGGACCAAAATGACACCATTGTATGTCACTCCACCGAAAGAAAAAAAAATACCAAAAATTAGGGAATTAATTGAATTTAATTAAATTTTCAGTGTTGATATATTAATGAATAAAACGTATAATGCACCAGTTATTTTATTTAAAAACTTTTACTTTCTTCCGGTTAGGTAACCACGTTTGAACCATGTATCTTTGAGAATCTGTGTTATGCCTCAAAGATATGTGATACATATTACATATGATATATCTGAAAAAAAAACAAAAAAAACCCCTTTTTGTGGCTGAAAATTAGGGGTCCTTCATTACTTGATTATATATCAGGTAATAATATTAGATGTAATAAACTTAAGCTGTCCAGATTTCTTAGATAAAGCATTTCTGACCAGTGTTTTGGACAACTTAACAGTTTCTTGTTCATAGGCTGAAATTTGAAACAACATGAATCAAGAAATAACTTCAATGACTCACACTGCATGCAATATTATTACTTCATTAACCTTTATCCAACCAAAAATGCAAACAGTAATGTGATTATTATTTATAGCATAGATGTTATCAAATTTGAGAGAAATTTACTCTTAGAGAAATTTCAGAATTCTACTGTGATAAGTAATTGAGAGTTACTTTCACTGTTTTATTATTACCTCCCCATTGCGTAAATCTTTAGCTTTCTGAAAGTACACAAACTCCAAAAGAAAACTGCAACAGTGTTCTAAGTAGAATAAAATTTGAGAGAAATTTACTCTTAGAGAAATTTCAGAATTCTACTGTGATAAGTAATTGAGAGTTACTTTCGCTGTTTTATTATTACCTCCCCATTGCGTAAATCTTTAGCTTTCTGAAAGTACATAAACTCCCAAGAAAACTGCAACAGTGTTCTAAGTAGAATAAAATTTGAGAGAAATTTACTCTTAGAGAAATTTCAGAATTCTACTGTGATAAGTTATTGAGAGTTACTTCCCCTGTTTATTATTACCTCCCCATTGCGTAAATCTTTAGCTTTCTGAAAGTACATAAACTCCCAAGAAAACTGCAACAGTGTTCTAAGTAGAATAAAATTTGAGAGAAATTTACTCTTAGAGAAATTTCAGAATTCTACTGTGATAAGTTATTGAGAGTTACTTTCACTGTTTTATTATTACCTCCTCATTGCGTAAATCTTTAGCTTTCTGAAAGTACATAAACTCCCAAGAAAACTGCAACAGTGTTCTAAGTAGAATAAAATTTGAGAGAAATTTACTTTTAGAGAAATTTCAGAATTCTACTGTGATAAGTAATTGAGAGTTACTTTCGCTGTTTTATTATTACCTCCCCATTGCGTAAATCTTTAGCTTTCTGAAAGTACATAAACACCCAAGAAAACTGCAACAGTGTTCTAAGTAGAATAAAATTTGAGAGAAATTTACTCTTAGAGAAATTTCAGAATTCTACTGTGATAAGTTATTGAGAGTTACTTCCCCTGTTTTATTATTACCTCCCCATTGCGTAAATCTTTAGCTTTCTGAAAGTACATAAACTCCCAAGAAAACTGCAACAGTGTTCTAAGTAGAATAAAATTTGAGAGAAATTTACTCTTAGAGAAATTTCAGAATTCTACTGTGATAAGTTATTGAGAGTTACTTTCACTGTTTTATTATTACCTCCTCATTGCGTAAATCTTTAGCTTTCTGAAAGTACATAAACTCCAAAAGAAAACTGCAACAGTGTTCTAAGTAGAATAAAATTTGAGAGAAATTTACTCTTAGAGAAATTTCAGAATTCTACTGTGATAAGTTATTGAGAGTTACTTTCACTGTTTTATTATTACCTCCCCATTGCGTAAATCTTTAGCTTTCTGAAAGTACATAAACTCCAAAAGAAAACTGCAACAGTGTTCTAAGTAGAATAAAATTTGAGAGAAATTTACTCTTAGAGAAATTTCAGAATTCTACTGTGATAAGTTATTGAGAGTTACTTTCACTGTTTTATTATTACCTCCCCATTGCATAAATCTTTAGCTTTCTGAAAGTACACAAACTCCCAAGAAAACTGCAAGTGTTCTAAGTAGAATAAAGCTTTCTCAAGTCCGACTGTGTGTGTTCATTTATTATTACATCTTACATTTTTCAACTCATAAATATTCAGAGACAAACATTCTGCAACATCTGAAAGAAATTTTTAAATTTTTTATTCCTTAAATTTCTATAAAAAAGACCCCACCCCCACAATTTTTTGTCAATTTAAATTTATAGTTTTAAATTCTCAATTATGACATATTTTTTTTTCCTGAAAATTTATAAAACTTTAATTAGTAAACACCATACTTGGTGGTGGTGGTGGTGGTGGTGGGGGAGATTAAAAGAATTGTCTTACCAAGCATTATTAAGGATAAGGAAAAAGGTTTACTAAGCAAAAATAAAAGATGAACAGAGTATTCAGCAATTACTAGGTTGAATTAACAAGTCTCATGAGATCTCAAAATTGTTGTAATTCGAGTATCAGAGTTAACAGAAATAAAAGTAAGAAACACAGCGAATATTAAGGATAGGCAAAAAGGTTTACTAAGCAAAAATAAAAGATGAACAGAGTATTCAGCAATTGCTAGGTTGAATTAACAAGTCCGATGAGATCTCATAGTTTCTCTCTTCCAAGGTTTTGATGATTCCATTCTCATTATTTACCATATTTTATGGCATATAAGACGTACCCTCATTTCAGCAGGTCAGATTCAGGAAAAAGGTTTTTAGTGTATTTAAGCATATATTGTTGAAAACAGTCTAGCTGTGCATTACACCGACAGAAACATAGCTGTATAAAAGCAATTTGGCAGTTTAGGGTAGGTTAAAGTACTGAGCATAAGCTGGGTTAGTGAGCATCATAGAGAAGATTAGCCTAGGGATACGAGGGAGGTCTCAAACTTCACCTATGATGTATAAGACGCAGGGAAATTTTTGAGCCAAAATTTTGTTAAAAAAATACATCCTATATGCCGTCAAATACGGTACTTAATATAATTTATATATATATATATATATATATATATATATATATATATATATATATATGGCTATGAATAAAACATTTACAGTTTCGGAAAATTGTGTCCCATCTAAGGAAGAACGGTTTAAAAAAAGAAAAGAAAAAAAAAGAAAAGTAAAAAATGTGGTCCGAAAGTCTTGTCACTCCTACATATTGTTTTAACTTTCATTATTTTTTTTTTTAATAATACTATCAAAAGTATGTGCCCCCTGGGTGCAAGTATTCAAGTTTATATAATGAAATATAATATCATATCTTATTATAATGGAGATTGTGTGTTTTTCTGTCTGTAACCGAAACTATATTACTACTCAAGTCACAATTCCCTTAATTATTTACGTCTCCATGGTTTCATTCTTTTAAACCTTCAGTTATTAATAAAAATTGTTTTACATTATTAATACTGTTGACCATATCTACGTACTAATAACATGCAATTGTATTTATATATACAAAAAAATAGCGGTTTACAGTTTGAACGAGAAGGCTAATTTGCATATTGATATTTAAAATTTTATTTTAATAAATATGTGCTTGGTATTATTGATTTCTAATTGTTTGGTTTTATCATAAGAAATATAAACAAAAATCTCGTGGATAAATCTTAAAAGAAATTTATTTACAAGAAGAAATAACTGTAATATTATCCTTTACTTCCTATTTTAACTAAATAGTTAAATTAGGAAAATTTACCAATGAAAGAGGGGAGTAATGGAAAATGATGGAAGAGTTAGTTTCAAAGTTGTTCTATTTTTTGATTATACCCCCTCTGTTCCAAATCTTTTTATCTGCATTCTTATGCAGTTTTATTAGCCTTTCTAATTTAATATGATATTTTATTATATCAAAACTTAAATACTTGCACCCTACGGAGGGTGCATATATTTGCTAGTTAAATTAAATTAGAAAGAATAAAGAAACTAATTGAGAATGAATATAAAGATATTACACTTATTTTAATGTTATTTTAATTGATTTCTATATAAAATTATTTACATAGGATTGCTTTTAATACATTTGAGAATAATATGATAATATTAGAAATCAGTAACAGTGAATAATTATTTATTAAACCCAGTTTTGTTAAAATCATTATGCAAATTATTCCCACCATAAACTATGTAAATCTTTATTTCTTAGAAATATATAACACACATTTCAAGATTTTAAATGCATTAATAATATGGGCAGTTTTGTGGCAAATCTAACTCAGCTAGACTTTGATAGAGACATCATCGATGAATAAGATGCTAATTAAGATTAAATAAAGACTATAATATAGAAATAAAACTTAAATAACTAAGGAAATCATGACATCAGTGGTAACGTAGTTTCAGTTACAGAAAGTTATATAATCTCCATTATAATAAGGTAATATATCAGATATGTAATTATTTTACCTGTAAAAAGAATATGTAGGGTGGGGTGACAAGACTTTCGGACCCCCATTAAATATCATCTAACTTACCTTACGTTTGAGAAAGGTGAACAATCATTAAGAAAATTATTCCTACTATATACTATGTAAATCTTTATTTCTTAGAAATATATAACACACATTTCAAGATTTTAAATGCATTAATAATATTGTCAGTTTTGCGGCAAATCTAACTCAACTAGATTTTAATAGAGAAATCGTTAATAAGTAAGATGCTAATTAAGATTAAATAATGACTATTATTGTAGAGAATATAACTTAAATAACTAAGGAAATCGTGAAATCAGTGGTAACATAGTTTCGGTTAAAAAAAATTACATAATCTCTATTATAATAAGGTAATATATAAGATATGTAAATATTTTACCTGTAAAAAGAATATGTAGGGTGGGGGTGACAAGACTTTCGGACCCCCATTGAATATCATGTAACTTACCTTGCGTTTGAGAAAGGTGAGTTTCTCCACAACACAGTCGAGAGCTTTGCTAACTTCCCCGACGGTCACTGGCTTTTTCTGCAGACATTTCTCTAGATCGTTTCCGGCAATTTGAAGATGAGAAATCTCGCGATCAATATTTTTTTGGGCTGACCGAAATTTTTTATTCAGCAATTCATATGGTACCTGCGCGGGAAAAAGAAGAAAAAAAAAGAAAGAAAAACTTTAAAAACAGAAGCTGGATTTTATCGTCAAAGAATTTTTATCCATGAAAAGGAATAACATTCATTACTTGTACATGTTCATCAAATAAAGATATTAAATATACTAGTACAAAATAAAAAACCCTCCAGGCGATGTAAAAATAGATTTTTGAAAAATATTGCCTGAGGGGTGGGAGTAAAAAATTCAATGTCAGTGAGTTTGTATCCTAAATAAGTAAAATCATCAAATTCATTAAAGGATTAAAAAATAAAACAATTTGAAATGTAAACTTTAAATATGTATTAAAATAAAACAAACTATATATAGATATATAATACCAGTCATGTATTTATTAAAACTTGTTTTAAAAAACAATGAGGACTGTCTAATGTTGCATGTTCAAATTTTGAGTGTATTTATTCGATGTTATGATGATTTTGGGTAATGTGATGTAAGCAGTGACGTAATTTTTGTTACAGACAAAAACCGGAAGCGAATCTCCATTATTAATATATATATATATGTGGATGACATTAAATATATAGATGTAGATGACATCCAAATTTTCTGTATTCTTACCGTTTTATTTTGAAATATCAAAATATCTTGCCCTGATGATGATTGCTTTTTTGTATAGTCTATTATTAATACTAGCAAATATATGCACCCTCCGGGTGCAAGTATTTAAGTTTTAATGTAATAGAATATATTAAATTAGAAAGGCTAATGAAACTAAATAAGAATGCAGATAAAATGATTTGAATCAGAGGGGTGTAAAATCGAAAAATAGAACAACTGAAACTTACTCTTCTATCACTCTCATCTTTCATTGCTAAATCTTCTTAATTTGATAACTTAGTTAAAATAGGAAGTAAAGAATAAAATCAGAATTATTTCTTTTTATTAAGAGATTTCTTTTAAGAATTATTGAAGAGATTTTTGATCATACTCATT
>CM042182.1:38640502-38660502 GCA_023376005.1 Doryteuthis pealeii | reverse complement strand
CTGACAACATGCAATTATATTTATATATACAACAAACTAGCGGTTTACAGTGGAACTGGAAGGCTAATTTGCATATTAATATTAAAAATGTGATTTTAATAAATATATGCTTAGTATTATTGATTTCTAATTGTTTGGTTTTATTTTAATGAATATAAGCAAAAATCTCTTCAATGAATCTTAAATGAAATCCATTAACAAGATAAAATAACTGTCATTTTATTCTTTACTTCCTCTTATAACTAAATACTTAAATTAGAAAAAATAACAATGAAAGACGAGAGTGATGGAAGAGTAAGTTTCAGTTGTTCCATTTTTTATTATACTCCCTCTGTTTCAAATCTTTTTATCTGTATTCTTATTTAGTTTCATTAGCCTTTCTAATTTAATACAATATTTTATTACATTAAAACTTAAATACTTGCATATATTTGCTAGTTTTTATATATATATATATATATATATATGTATGTGGTGTGTGTGTGTGTGTGTGTGTGTATGTGTACAGTGATGCTGATAACCTTTTGATTTAGTGCGTCCTGGGACGCACATATTTGCTTTGAATGAGTCCCAAGGGAAAAGGTATGAGTCCCAACTAAAGCCGTCTAACCCCTACCTTGTAACCTATCCTGTATAATTCGTTTCGAAGAAACTATTGAAATGTATCTACAGTTACCATGAAATGGTGGGGGAAGAAAAAAGTATAACATTGGGACGTATGGATACGATTTTACTGCGTCCTTTTAGATTTTTGTGCGTCAGGGACGCAGGACGGGTACCTATCAGCATATATATATATATATATGTGTGTGTGTGTGTGTGTGTGTGTGTGTGTGTATCACCATGGAAAATGTTCTAATTATTTGAACAATGTTTTGGCGAATCAAATACGAGTTATTAGAAGTTTTAAAAACGTGAGTGGGAAAAAATTTAAATTTATACGAGTGGAAATACAATTCTTAAAAAAAAAGAAAGAAAAGAAGTTTGCTTTATGACCCCCCCCCCTCGCCGCGTCTGTCGTAGTTGATTGAATATCAAATTATCATCTTTTAGAAGGGGTCAAACTGGACCCTTTGTTTAGGGGCTGGGTGGGGGAAGGATGTTTTTAATTGAAATTTTCGAAATTTAATTTTTTTTTGTGAACTCGGTTTTCCCAGTCATGGACGCCATATTGCATAGCGGGAAGAAAATTCCTGGATCTTTTTTTTTTTAATTATACGGGGGACAGAAAGAGGAAGAGAGATAGGATGAGAGAGAGACAGAGGATCAGATAGAATTAGAGAGAGAGAAAGAGGGAATTAGATTGAATGAGAGAGAGAGGGGGGGATTAGAATAAGAGAGAGAATTATAGAAAGAGATAGAATTAAATAGGATGAGAGGGGAACAGAGATAATTAGGATGAGAAAGAGAATTAGATAGGATGAGTGGGGGGAGAGAGAGAGAATTAGGATAAGAGAAAGAATTGGGTTGAAAAAGATGGAGATAAAGAATTAGACAGAGAGAGACAGAGAGAGAGAGAGAGAGAGAGAGAGAGAGAGAGACAGAATTAGATAGGGAGAGAGAGAGAGAGGATGAGAGAGAGAGAATTGGATAAAAGAGATAGAGATAAAGAATGAGAGAGAGAAAGAATTAGATAGGATGAGAGAGAGAGAATTAGATAAGATGAGAGAGAGAGAGAATTAGATAGGATGAGAGAGAGAGAGAGAGAATTAGATAGGATAGAGAGAGAGAATTCGATAGAATTAGAGAGGGAGAATTCGATAGAATTAGAGAGGAGAAAGAGAGAGAGAGAGGGAGAAAGAGAGGGAGAAAGAGATAGAGAGAGGGAGAAAGAGAGAGAGAGAGAGAGGGGGGGAGTCTGTACGTGTGTGAAAGGAAAGTGTTGTTTAAAGAAGAAAGATAGGTAGAAGTAGGGGATGGTATAGAAAGGGCTTATTTTCTAGTAAGCAACGTGTTCTTTCTCTTTCTCTCTCTGTCTGTCTGTTCCTCTTTCTCTCTCACTCAGTCTCTGTCTCTCGGCAGTGATCTATTGACACATGAATAGAAAATGGGTGGAGAATAACCAATCCGAACGGTGGGTGTGGGTGTGGGGTACTGAACTCCCTAACAACAGGCAGGGTGACAGATGTGATGACAGGACACCAAATACTAAAATGGAAGGGAGAGAAATTGGAAACAACAGGAATGGAAGGAGGTAGGGCTAGGGGGGGATAGGGAGTTGGAAAAAGGGGGAAAGAAAAAAAAGATTGGGATAATGTATTTCGTGGTATGAGAAAGAGGACGAGAGGGGGGGGGTAACTTAAAAAAAAACAATGACCCTTTTCTTTTTCTTTCTTTTCTTTTTTCTCTTTTCTTCTTTTTCATTTCTTTCCTTTTCTTTTTTTTTCCTTTCTTTTTTTCTTTCTCTTTCCTTCTTTTTCTTTCTCTTTTTCTTTCCTTCCTCTTTTCTTCCTTTCTCTTTCCTTTCTTTTCTTTTTCTCCTCTTTCTTTCTCTTTCTCTTTCCTTTTCTTTCCTTTCTTTTTCTCCTCTTTCTTTCTCTTTCTCTTTCCTTTTCTTTCCTTCCTTTTTCTCTCTTTTTCTTTCTCTTCTTTTTCTTTTCTTTCTTTCTCTTCTCTTCCTTTTTCTTTCTCTTTTCTTTCTTTCTCTTCTTTTTCTTTCTCTTCTTTTCTTTCTTTTCTTCTTTCTTCTTCTTTCTCTTCTTTTCTTTCTTTCTCTTCTTTTCTTCTCTGTCTTTCCTTTTTCTTTCTCTTCTCTCCTTTTCTTTCTCTCCTTTTCCTTCTCTTCTTTTTCTTTCTTTCCTTTTTCCAAATTTATCTGTTCCAATCACACACAACACACGCACTCCATTTTTTTAAAAAACCTAAGCATTGTATTTTTCCTCGAACAAAAAGTGAAGAAAGAAAATATTTTTAAAAAACAAGATCCGTCCCAGTCAACCAAACAACGGTTACGAAATAAATACACACACACACAAAAAAATCTTTTAAATAAAAAGGGGGGGGGGAGAAAAAAAGAATGATAAAATCTACATAAATAAACAAATGGATAATAATAATCGTGATGCGAATTTTTCTTAGGAAACGAGGTTAAAAAGGAGGGAGTCTCGATGGGGGGCACTGAATTAGAAATCTGTGTCACCAGTCAATGCAAAACCTGGGTTTTTTGCGACAACAACAATAATATATATATATATATATATATATATAATATATATACACACACACACACACTGACAAAACGTGAACCGCAAAGCGAATTCTTTTTTTTTCTTTTTTTTTTTTAAATAAATACGACCGGAGAATTAAAAAAAACATTAAAATCATTTTGTAAGATTTCTGAGAAAGGGAACGTTTGACCTAATTTAAGCGACAGGCTAGCTGCTTCTGAAACTTAACATCCAAATATATTTCACAATCTCTAAATCACTCCCTTAACCCTCACAGAGAAACTAACATATATAAAGAGGAGATAATCAAGATATATATAGAGAGGGAGGAAAGGGGCAGGCAGAATGTGAAGTAAGAGACGGGTCAGTTCTTGACTTAATTGCAAATTACGACTAGTTAGAACCAATTAGAATTGATTTATCATTACACCACGCAAGACACCCGACAATTATCGTACTTTCCCGAAAATAAGACAGCACGGTGCTCTTCCAATATGTGATTTACCGAAGGTTTGTGATCTACTATTCGGCCGGGTTAGCTCAGTCGGTAGAGCGTTCGGCTAGAAACCACATGGCTCCTAGTTCGATTCCGGTCCTCGCCAACTCAGCGATTTGTGCGATAAAGTAAGGAGCTGATGGTAGGTGTGGCGCTCCACCTCAGATGCCAAAACAATCTCCTTGGTCTAGCGCTAGTGAAAAGGGATAGACTCCCTCGCTGTTTGGCTGATACCGACTTTGGGCCGCCCCGACGACTTTACTTACTTTTATTCATGGCATGTGATCTACTAGGAAAAAAGAAAACGGTTTTAGGGTTAGTTTAGTGGGAAAATAATGGGCAGTTAATGGGTAGATCACATATTGGAATGTAAAAAAACTCGGTAGATCACATGTTGGAAGAGCACCGACAGGGTTTATATTAATTTTCACTCTGAAATATAACACTAGGCTTATTTTCGGGATGTCTTATTCTTCATATATCGAAAATAAGACAAGGCTTTATTAATTTTCACTCTGAAATATAACACTAGGGCTTATTTTCGGGGGATGTCTTATTCTTCATATATCGAAAATAAGACAAGGCTTATATTAATTTTCACTCTGAAATATAACACTAGGGCTTATTTTCGGGGCATGTCTTATTCTTCCTATATTGAAAAACGACATTACGAAGTAGAACATTACGAAATTTCTAGACAAACAGAAATTGTGAAAAAGGATCTACATTTTGATCATTAACGAAGACGAGTGTTTCCAACGCATGGTGTGATTGTAAAGAATGCTTATTTCTTTCGTCAGTCTGCCGCTCTCAACTAGAGCTTATTTCAAGTGTAGGGCTTATATTAAAATCATCCTAAAAAAATCACGGTAGGTCTTATTTTCGGGGAAAAACGGTACATATAAGCACTGATGAGTAATAACCTTGGGAAAGGTAACGTGTTTCTACGAAAATAAGATAGGGCTTATATTAATTTTAACTCCGAGATCTAACACTAGGGCTTATTTTCGGAGATGTCGAGTGTTTGCGTCGCATGATGTGATTGTCAAGAATGCTTATTTCTTACGTCGGTCTGCCGATCTCAACTAGGGCTTATTTTAAGGGGGGGGGCTTATATTAAAATAATCTGGAAAAATCACGCTAGGTCTTATTTTTGGAGAAAACACGGTATTAAAGTAATTTTATTTCTCTGAATTTTTTAGATGAGGCTTGATGTTTAGTATTATTCGTATTATTCGGACTATTGTCCTCATCTTCATTGTTATCTGTACAACGTTTCGGTCGATGCGCCCTCGGGCCTTCCCGGGTCCGAGAAGGTTCCCAAGTTCAACAAGAAATACCTGAAGAAGGCCGGAGGGCACATCGACCGAAACGTTGTACAGATAACAATGAAGATGAGGACAATAGTCCGAATAATACAAATAATATTAGGGTAATTTTTTTCATAAGTTCATGGCCGACCAAGTTAGGGATTTTTTTAATACCTCGAATTATTTTTTTGAATGGTTAAACAAAACTAGGGAAACAATGTGTACCAGGTGTGTCGAGCATCAGGCGGGATTGATGCATGGAACAATAGGATTAGGATTGCATGGTTCTTGGTCATTGCCCCCACTTGAGAGGGTCGGGCATTTTTCAGCACCCCCTCCCGTGTGTGTGTATGAGTACTATGTAATATATAATTTTCATTCAACGAATCGATAGGCTACGTCACTAGTTCATTTTATAGAGTAAAAACTTTCTAAAAATATTTTTCATGAAAACTTTTCTCCTGATAATGACCTAAGGTCGAAACTAGTTGAGAAAAATAAAAAAAATAATTAATATTTTATTTTATATTTAATATTTTTAAGTACCCTCAAATCATTTAATTTTACATTTTTTTAAGTACCCCAGACCATTTGATATCTTTAAGTAACCCAGATCATTTGATAATAAAATTTTTACGTACCCCAGATCATTTGATAATAAAATTTTTACGTACCCCAGATCATTTGATGATAAAATTTGTACGTACCCCAGATCATTTGATAATAAATTTTTTAAGTACCCCAGATCATTTGATAATAAAATTTTTACGTACCCCAGATCATTTATTAATCTTTTTTTAAAAAATACCCCAGTTCATTTATTAATAACCTCTAAGTACCCCAAATAAACATGACCACCCAACCCACAGTCAAAAAGTAATTCATTCCCATTTAAAAGTATCATCAATTTTCATAAAACCTATATCGACAAAAAAGAATAATAATTCGAAAGGAAAAAAAAAACAAAAACATCTATTATAAAATTTGAGTCTTCTATTCCAACCATTTTTCCACTAAAACATTTTTAGATTTTTACCAGAGATAATTTATATTTCAAAATACCGTTTTTTCCTGGGTTAGAAAAAAAGATGGGGGATTCTTTTATCTTATTTATTTATTTATTCATTTGTAATGATACAACAAAGAAAATGTTCTATAAAGCGAACAGAAGCGCCCCAGTTTAAATTTTAAGACCCACTAGACGATCCGGTGACACGCACACCTTTAGGTTGAAACAGCTGTTCGTAATAATATTGCTTTTATTTAGGAAAGAGTGAAGGATTCTAATCAATTAGCGTTTCATTGTTATTTATTCCGTTGGATCGAGAATTTGAATGGTTAAAAAACAAAAAATGGCGTTTGGGGCTTATACTACAAAATTATCGTTTACTTGCAGGTTGGACTGGAAACTGTTTTATTTAATTATTCTTTGAAGTTCGATAATTTTAAGTATATTGCTCTAATAAAAAAATATAATGATGTGCCATTTTTGCTGGTTATATATATATATATATATATATATATATATATATATATATATATATATGTAAAATGAAACTGGAAGTGAATCCGACGGTATGTTGAAAAAAATGAATAAACGAAAGAAAGTATAGAATGGATAATATAGGATATTTTAATCAATATTACTTACACATGTTTCGGTCAGGAGTTTATCCATGTGTACATTATTCAAACTATTAATATTTTTAAATAATCAAATGAAATGAAATAATAATAATAATAGAAAAAAATGTAGAAATGTTCTGCACACAAAGAAAATTCGACCTTCATCAGAGTAAATCCTTATTTGAAAATGAATATATGAAAAAAAAAAAAAAATATATATATATATATATACAAGAAGCGGCTACCTTGCGTCGCCTGGATAGAGCGGGGATTTTTTAAGTTAGTCCCGCCGATCCATTATTACTGAATCGTGAGTTGAATCCTCGTGGGATTTCCCATTTAAATACCTATATGAAAAAAAAAAAAAAAAAAAAAAGAAACAAAAAAGACCTTGCATTGATCCAGCTACTCTGAAAAAAAAATGTTAATGTCTACTATCTAAAATATTAAATGGAAAAAAAAATCCATGCTGTTATCATTTAAATTTTATTTTTTAATTATCTTCACGAATATAAATCAAATTTCTATTATTTTTGCTCAAAAACCAAGCCCCGGTAATATTTAATGGGTATATACATTTACTTTGTCATTAATTGTTTTATTTTCGAAGTTTCCTCTTGATATACGTATACACACAACTACCCTTTATATATGTATAGAAGATAGATTTACATCTATAAAAATTGTAGTGTTATATATATATATATATATATATATATATATATATATATTGTGTGTAATAGGGATCATTCCATGCGTAGGTTATGCGTAGTGATACAGGTAAACTACGGTGAGAGCTCGATGTGCCTAGTGCCGGTAAGAGGACGGACAGAGCAACATATAGAATAATTTAAGGAAAACAACTTGAAATGTGTTTCATTGTAATAATTTATTTCAACTGTGTAATCACATCATCTTCAGACATGAGCAAAAACATGGTTATTACTGAAGCAATTCTGGGCAAAAAAAAGTTTTTCCCTTAATTCATTCTCTCTTTCTCTCATATATAATTTATATATATATATATATATGGAGATACGGTGAGGAAATTAATCCGACAATATGAGAAGAAAATATTTAAAAAATATAACAAACACAGGATGTTATGATCAGGGGAAACAATTTTATGTGTCAATACTTAAGCATTTCGGTATATTGTACCATCTTCAGGACACTGTTAAGTAATGTTTATGTGAGGGACAAAATGAAAGATGTTAAGTGTATAGTGAATGTGTGAATATGATGTTATTAACCGTTAATTTATATATATATATCCATCCAATAATAGACCCGTGCATTCTAACGCCTCAGCCGCAAGGGCTTTTAAGGCGAGATCTGTCCCACACCCCACCACTCTCTCTGTAAAGGTTTGTCTTTTTCCCTTAATTTATTCTCTCTCTCTCCCTCTCTCTCTCTCTCATACATATATAGAACCGTGCCAGCGGTGTATTCTAACGCCTCAGTCGACAGGGCTTTTTAGGTGACCTCTCTCTCTCTCTCTCTCTCTCTCTCTCTCTCTCTCTCTCAGTAAAGGTTGTCTGTCCAAAATACCCCCATTGTTCCCAGCACCAAACTGTTTCCCCTTGAGTCGAACTGCAAACAGTTTCCAGTCTGAGTCCATTTTGGGAATGACTGCAAACAAAACACAGGGACAAACTCTGTCCCAAATTGACATCTATCTAAAAACTGACAAACTCTCATGACCGGCTCTGTGGGGGGATGGGGGAGTTGGAAATCCAGAAAGGCCGTGAAACCTTACTAAAAAGGTCAAACAGCAACAAGAAACATATACGTCGTAAAGCAATGTTGTTTATTCAAACGTTCTATCATAATGAAAATATTTGGGATATCAGATTTAAACCATTTATATATATATATATATATATATATATATCTTAGAAAGGAAGGAAAAACTCAACACCGTAATTCCATCATAAATTCATTTCGACCAAAATTGGGGCCTATATAAATCTAAGTTGATTTAATATAGCTCCCCAAAATCCAGTCTCATCAGATGGAAGATCAGGTTATTTGAATTGCATAATTGAAAAATTTTACTTCTCAAAAAAATAAAATAAAAAAATAAATTTAAAAAAATACAATTTTTTTTTTACATTTATAAGACTGTCACCATGATGACAGGAAGTCAAATGAGAAAAAAGGATACCTTTCAAGTTCTGGTTTCTTTGGGGGGGGGTAGTCAGACAAAATTAAACTTATATATATATATATATATATAACATTTCACCAAGACCCTTTGTCTTGACCATAAGTGGCTAATACACTGCTTTGAAACCAATGGTAGCAAACACCTTTTAATTGCATAGGATACCAAAATAAATAAATATAGCTCTTACATCGTAAAGCAATGTTGTTTATTCAGACGTTCTATCATGATGAAAATATTTGGGATATCAGATTTAGAAATAGAGATACCCTTTCTCCCTAAAGAGATACCATTTGTTATATCACTTTGATAAATAAAAAATCTCACTACAATATGCTGTTCTTGCTGGATTAGGGTTACCTATCTACTAAAATAATGAATAAAAGCGACTTTACACCCTTTATTTTCAATAATGACCATCTGACATCCTGTATGTAATATGGGTAAGTACTGCTTATGAATAATGATCTTAAACTTGAATAAAAATGACTCTAAATCCTTTATTTTTAATAATACCTATCTTAAAACCATATGTAATATGGGTAAGTACTGCTTACGAATAATTATCCTAAACTTTAATAAAAGTGACTCTAAATACTTTATTTTTAATAATGCCCATCTTACAACCCGTATGTAATATAGGTAAGTACTGCCAACAAAATTTATCCTAAACCTTAATAAAAATGACTACGTCCTTTATTTCTAATAATGCGCATCTTACAACCCGTATGTAATATGACTAAGTATTGCTTATGAATAATTATCCTAAACTTTAATAAAATCGACTCTCCGTCCTTTATTTTTAATAATGACGATCTTACAACCCCTATCTAATATGGGTAAGTACTGCTTATAAAATTTATCCTAAACTTTAATAAAAGTGACTCTAAATCCTTTATTTTTTTAAATAATGCCCATCTTACAATCCGTGTGTAATATGGGAAAGTACTGCTTATGAATAATTATCCTAAACTTTAATAAAATCGACTCTCTGTCTATATTTTAAATAATAACCATCTTACAAACCCTATCTAATATGGGTAAGTACTGCTTACGAATAATTCTCCTAAACTTTAATGAAAGTGACTCTAAATCCTTTATTTTAATAATGCCCATTTTACAACCCGTATGTAATATGGGTAAGTATTGCTTATGAATAATTATCCTAAACTTTAATAAAATCGACTCTCCGTTCTATATTTTTAATAATGACCATCTTACAACCTCTATCTAATATGGTTAAGTACTGCTTACAAAATGTATCCTAAACCTTAATAAAAGTGACTCTAAATCCTTTATTTTTTTAATAATGCCTATCTAACAACCCGTGTGCAATATGGCTAAGTACTGCTTATGAATTATTATCCTAAACTTTAATGACTACATCCTTTATTTTTAATAATGACCATCTTACAACCCCTATCTAATATGGGTACGAACAGCTTACAATAATTCTCCTAAACTTTAATAAAAGTGACTCTAAATCCTTTATTTTTAATAATGCCCAATCTAAAACCCGTATGTAATAATGGTAAATACTGCTTTTGAATAATAATCGTAAATTTTTAATAATAATGGCCGTCTTATAATCCCTATGTAATAAGGGAGAGAGTACTGCTAGTAATAATTATTCAAATTTTTAAAAGGGGGATGCTAAATATAGGCCAGATGACATGTTTCAAACGAAAACAAAAAAAAAATCAAGGCATCCTAATTTGAAAGATCTAAACAGCCAGAAGCCATTGGTTTGACAACGATTTCAGAACGTTGTGACCGAAATGTTACAAAATCAATGATAGAAAAAAATGAAGAAAAGAAAAGAAAAGACAATAAGGATTGAGTGATCCCATTTCCTTCTCCTCCTAGTTGGTGGGTGGGGGACAGAGTAGGAGGGGGTGGGGGACATTCAAGTAGTTGCATTGTGTTTGCCAGCGATTGGCTCTCTTCACAGGAGCCTCAAGATAAAAGGTTGAGGTCATTGTTGGCTAAAAGAGGGGAATTTTTTTTACTACTACTACTACTACTACTACTACTATGCTAGGTCAGCAAAGTATTCTAACCAATTCCTCCTACTGTTTCAATCGGGCTTACTCCTCCTCATTCCACACGCACTTTCTTTCTCACTCTTTTTCTTCCCCCCTCTGTCTGTCTGTTTGTCTGTCTTATTTTCTTTATTTTCCTTCTTGTTCTTTTTTTTTTCTTCTCATTTTTCTCTTTCTCTTTTCTTCTTCCTCTAATTTTCTTTCCTTCTTACTTCCTTCCCCCCTCTCTCTCTCTCTCTCTCTTCCTTCCTTTCTCTATTTTTTTTGTTTCCCCTAATCTGCTTTTTCTTTCTCTTTTTATGTCATTTTTCTCCCTCTTTTTCTTTCTGACACACACACGTATCTAAAAGTAAAAAGAAAAGACTTTCTCTCTCTTCCTTTCTCTTTTTTCTTTTACCTCTCCCTCTCTCTTTCTTTCTTTCTCTATTTTTCTTCTTTATCCTTATCCTTCTTTACTCTTTTTCTATCATTTCCTGTCTCTTTCTATGTTTTTCTCCTTTTTTTCTCCTCTTCTCTCTCTTACACACACACACGAATCTAAGAGTAACATAAGAAAATAAGACTTTATCCCCCTCCACACTCTCTCTAACTCTCTTACTCTCTCTATTTCCCTATTTCTTTTCCTTGCCCCTTATCTGCTTTTTCTTTTCTCTCTTTCTGTCGTTCCCCCCTCTCTCTCTCTCTGTCTCTCACACACACACGAATCTACGAGTAACATAAAAAGAAAATAAGACTTTATCCCTCCCTTCCCACTCTCTCTAACTCTCTCTATTTCTTTTCCTTACCCCTTTTTCTTTCTCTCTTTCTGTCGTTTTCCTCTCTCTCTCTCTCTCTCTCTCACTCACACACACACACACACACGAATCTACGAGTAACATAAAAAAGCAAAGAAAAATACTTGATAATTAATAAGACATTTGAAGACATCAACTTTCGTATTTATAGATCCAGGTAAAAAGTGTCGGTTCTGATGGGGGATGATAAGGGGTGGGGGGTTGTTGTTGATGGTGGTGGAGGTGTGTTGTTGTTGTTGTTGCGGGTGGGGTGGTGGTGGTGGAGGTGACAGCTGAACACAAAAATCATTGATGAGAAAGGAGGAAAAAGAAAGCAAGAGTGATAAAGCCCCAGGGGTGAATTGAAACTACTAGTACATGGGGTCATCATTAAGGCAGCGGGGGGGGGGGGGGGGAGAAATCCGTATGTGTGTGTGTGTGGAATAAGAGAAAGAAAAAGATTTGATAGATAGAGAGAGAAAGAAAAAAGTGAGAATAAAGGAGAACAAGAGAATGATAACGAAAGAAAAAAAGAGTGAGAGAAAGAAAGAAAAAAAAAGAGAGAGAAAGAAAGAAGAGAGAGAAGAAAGAGAGAAAGAGAAAAAGAAAGAGAAAGAGAAAAAGAAAGAGAAAGAGAGAGAGAGAAAGAGAAAGAGAGAGAGAGAGAGAGAGAGAAAGAGAGAGAGAGAGAGAGAGAAGAGTGCAGAAAAATAAAAGGAGATGGAAAGAGAAAGATAGGAATAGAGACCAAAAGAGAGAGGAATATAAAAAGAAAGAAAGAAAGAAAAGATAAAGACTAAGAGAGACAGTGTTGACAAAGGGAGGGGGTTTGAGCAGAAGAGAGAAAACTTGGATGAATACTTATAAAATACTGGTTAGTTGCTGATTAATGTCATATTGTAAACAGCATTTAAGAACTTTCAGTCATTATTATTCAAAAAAATAAAAAAATAATAATTAAAAACAAAAATAATTTTAAAAAACAAAAAAATTAAAAAACAAAAATTTTTTAAAATTAAACAAAAAAATATTTTAAAAAACATGAAGGAAATTTGCAAAACATGGCTGAAAATATCCTCAGTTTCTTTTTAAAAGGTCATTTATTGGTCATGTCTATTTTTTGATAATGTTCCAACCCCCTATCCACACACCCCCAACCCAGGGAAGAGGAAGAGGAAGACAAAAGAGATGAATTTTAATGAATTTATAATTGAATCATGAAACATATTACAAGAAATTATTCCACAAAATTTGTTTTAATGTTTTATTCTTAGAAATAAATAAAACAAGCTCAGAAGAAAAACAAACACTATGTTTAACTTTGAAACACATATTTTTGAGAATCTGTGTTACACCTCAAAGATATGTGGTTCAAAGTTAACTGACCTGAAAAAATTTAAAGTTTTTAAATAAAATAACTGGTTCATTATATCTTTTATTCATTAATATATCAACACTGAAAATTTCATTAAATTCGGTTAATTCCCTGATTTTTGGTATTTTTTTTCTTTCTTATGATGGTGGAATTTAGGTCCGTTAAGTTCAATTTAACCAAAACAATTTTATATTTGCCAGTATTTTTTTTTTTTTTTAATTTTAAGAAAATTCTTTTTATAAATCATATCAAGTTCCTTATCAATTATATGTAGAATAAACATACTAAGTTCCAATTACTGTCAAATTGGTAAGACAAGGCAACAAGGAGTTGTAACTTAATATGGATTTAACCTTGTTGCAATCCTACTACAGAATGCCAGAGTATTTATGAAGCCTCATAACATCATAGAAACCAAGCAGCCAATCAGGACTCAAGAAATAGAATCACCCAAATACATGAATGGAGTATTTCTGAGTTCCATAAATACCAGCTGTTTTGGGCACCAGTCAGTAGTGCTTAGTTGCTGTTGTTCAAACCAACAGCATACTCAGCTCACAACACAGTTGGATGCTAATCACCCAACAAATTTCTACATTTCTCTGAATTTTTGAGATAAGGCTTGATGATTAGTATTATTATGACAAGAAGGTTCCCGATTATGACAAGAAGGTTCCCCAGTTTAAAAAGAAGGTTCCCGAGTTCAAAAGGAAGGTTCCCCAAGTTTAAAAAGAAGGTTCCCGAGTGCGACAAGAAATATGTGAAGAAGGCCGGAGAGCACATCGTCCGAAATGTTATGCAGATAACAATGAAGATGAGGACAATAGTCTGAATAATACAAATAATACTAAATTTCTACATTATGTGATTATTTTTATTATTATTCAATTTTTCGGTCATTTTAAAAAATAAATTATTTTCACTCAAATCTTGCCAATTATAGGTAAAAATCAATTTATTGAAAAAGACAATTCAATTAATTAACATTTTATAGATATTTTCTTTCTTTTTTCTTTCTTTTTTGAAAATCAGAATTAAAGATATTGACAAGGACAGGCTTTCAAGAAATATCTGATAATTAACAGGAATGAAAAAAAATTGAAAATTTTGCAATTATTATCATTTCTTTGTTATGACTCTTTGGGCATCTTTCCTTTTTATTATTGCTAAGGCAATTCAACTTGAGGGGTTCTCGACCAGGGGTACGAGCATCATTCCAGGGGGTGCAAGAAGTGTCCGTTCAAATTTAGATTAAATTTTTTTCTTTTGTAATTAATATTATTCATATTTTCGTTTCTTGATTTCAGATTATCACTATTATCTAGAGACTGGAATATATATGATATTTTGATAAAACTGTAGTATGGATTCACACTCTATATTTTTGAACAAAAGTATAAATTGTAGGGGTGCGAGGTTAGAGCAAAACTATTTTAAGGGTGCAGGAATAGAAAAAGGTTGGGAACCACTGAACTAAGGGTTGGTTGGTTGGTTGGGTTTTATGGCATGTCAACTCATTGGGTTATTTTATGTTAGTTTCATTTTTTACTCCTTTAATAAATTTGATTATTTTACTTTTACTTATGATCCAAACTCTCTGATATTAAATTTTCAACTCCCATCCCCTCAGGCAATATTTATTTTACGTCGCCCAGAGGGCGTTTTTTAAAATTTTGCTAGTAATAATAATATAACAATAGTGGTAATAATCATAATATATAATAGTAGTAGTAGTAGTTATATTAATAATCATAATATCAGTAGTAGTAATAGTAGTGGTCATAATCATAATATCAGTAGTAGTAGTAATAGTAGTAGTCATAATCGTAATATTAGTAGTAGTAATAGTAGTAGTCATAATCTTAATATCAGTAGTAGTAGTAATAGTAGTAGTCATAATCATAATATCAGTAATAGTAGTAGTCATAATCATAATATTAGTAGTAGTAATAGTAGTAGTCATAATCATAATATCAGTAGTAGTAATAGTAGTAGTCATAATCATAATATCAGTAGTAGTAGTAATAGTAGTAGTCATAATCATATTAGTAGTAGTAATAGTAGTAGTCATAATCATAATATTAGTAGTCGTAATAGTAGTAGTCATAATCATAATATTAGTAGTAGTAATAGTAGTAGTCATAATAATCAATTTATAGTAGTAGTAGTAGTAGTAGTAATCAAGTGAAGAAGCTGAAAAAAAATATTGAAAGAAATATTTCTGAAAAACAAAAGGATTAGCGTAACAGTGGAATGGATTTGATTTCTAACGGTGATTAAGAGATTTCTATTCTAATCCAAATTTAGCTAAGCCAATCAAAGAATAAAAAGGAGTGACATGATGTATTAAAAAAGAAAAAGAAAAGAGAGAGAAAAACAGCAAAAAAAGAGAGAGAGAGAGAGAGAGAGGGGAGAAAGAGAGAGAGTACTGAATACAAATAAATCAAGCATGCCTGTGATGCAAGACGACTGTGCAAGGCTTTTGAGATAGACCAATAACAAAGAAATCAATAACTTTAGCCCAATTAACATTCCTTTCCAATTCTTTTCTCAATGCATAAAATTGTTAAATTAACTGAATTTTCCCAGTTTAATCTCTTAACATTGTCCTTGATCAACCACACAGATTATTTAAGCACATGACAACCTTGCTCTCCTTTTTTCTCTTTCTTGTTTGTTTTATTCACTTGACACTGACTCTTCTACCATTTGCCAACTAATTCTTGCAATTGTCATGACCACCATTAAAATTATATGCAGAATACTCAGGGTCAGGTTAAAGCAACTGGAAACTCTGGGACAGGAGACTTTGGGAGATTCTAGGTGAGAAGACCTTTGAGAGATTGTGAGTGGGAGATTTTAGGTGGAGAGACTGAGATAGGACACCTTGGGAGACTGGGCTTGGAGACTTTGGGAGATTATATGTGAGGAGACCTTGGGAGACTGTGGGCTAGGAAACTTTGGGAGATTCTAGGTGAGAAGACCTTTGAGAGATTGTGAGACTGGGAGATTCTAGGTGAGAAGACCTTTGAGAGATTGTGAGACTGGGAGATTCTGGATGGAGAGACTGAGATGGGAGACTGGGCTGGGAGACTTTGTGAGATTATTTGTGAGGAGACCTTGGGAGACTGTGGGCTTGGAAACTTTGGGAGATTCTAGGTGAGAAGACCTTTGTGAGATTGTGAGTGGGAGATTCTGGATGGAGAGACTGAGATAGGAGACCTTGGGAGACTGGGCTGGGAGACTTTGGGAGATTATGTGTGAGGAGACCGTGGGAGACTGTGGGCTAGGAAACTTTGGGAAATACTGGGTGAGCAGACATTGAGAGATTGTGGTCTTAGAGATTTTGGAAGATTCTCAGTGAGGAGACTTTG
The DNA here is from genome assembly GCA_023376005.1 of Doryteuthis pealeii. Taxonomy (NCBI): domain Eukaryota; kingdom Metazoa; phylum Mollusca; class Cephalopoda; order Myopsida; family Loliginidae; genus Doryteuthis; species Doryteuthis pealeii. The sequence goes on along the minus strand of CM042182.1, from coordinate 38,644,172 downwards.
AGAGACTGTAGGTTAGGAAACTTTAGGAGATTCTAGGTGAGTAGACTTGGGGAGACTGTGGGTTAGAAAATTTTGTGAGATTCTGTGTGTGAAGACCTTGGAGACTGTGGTTTAGGAGACTTTGGGATATTCTGAACGAGGAAACCTTTAGGAGATTTTGAGCTAAAAGATTTTGGGTGTAGAAACTGAGATAGGAGACTTTGGGAGACTGGGCTGGGAGGCTTTATGAAATTCTGAGATAGGAGACTTTGGGAGACTGGGCTGGAGGCTTTATGAAATTCTGGGCAAGAAGACTTTGGGATATTCTGGGTGAGGAAACCTTTAGGAGATTTTGAGCTAAAAGATTTTGGGTGTAGAAACTGAGATAGGAGACTTTGGGAGACTGGGCTGGGAGGCTTTATGAAATTCTGAGATAGGAGACTTTGGGAGACTGGGCTGGGAGGCTTTATGAAATTCTGAGATAGGAGACTTTGGGAGACTGTGCTGGAGGCTTTATGAAATTCTGGGCAAGAAGACTTTGGGATATTCTGGGTCTAAAGACCTTGGGAGATGTGGGCTGGAAGACTTTGAGAAATTCTTGGTGAGGAGACCTTGGGAGACTGTGTGCTAGGAGATTTTGGTAGATTCTAGGTTAGGAGACTTACGAAGATCCTGGGTGAAGAGACTTTGAGAGATTCTGAGTGAGTAGATCTTGGGAGACTTTGGAAGACTCTGGGATGGCAGACGTTCATAAAGAGGTTTGAATTCAGAATATTCCTTTTTCTATACTGGTTGCCAATTTACCCATAGCTGAAGGGAGAATATTTGAATGCATAACTTTCCCAAGGGTATTAACACTATGTGAAATGTAAACAGCCTTTTTTCAGGTTTTGAGCTTGTCTTGCCAATCCTGTGTCTGACTACGTAACTAACACTAATTAGCTAATATACTAGCATGGTCGATGGAGTGAAAACAATCCAACCCCATGGATTGAATGTAGAATTACTGCGGGTCTACATGTCCTGGGAATGACGTTAAACTCTATCTGATGGTGAGGTTCCAGTTCTGGAGGTTTGGAGAATGTGGAGCGCCCCTTCATCACACTTGCTCCCTGGTCCACTCTGACCCGGAGTGGTAGTACCTGTTAGGGTCCCATCTATGGGTTAAATAGAAAAATGTATTTATAAAAGAATTGTATTATCCATTAAGAATTGATTTATTTCAAAACTTTTTCGGCATTAAATGCCCAACTGAGGTTGATATGCCGTAAAACAAAACAAACAAACCATTTTGAAGCTATGGAAATGTGGAGTATGCATTCATTACTATTAATCCTAGGTCTACTCTGACCCGGAGTGGTAGTACCTGTTAGGGTCCCATCTATGGGTTAAATAGAAAAATGTATTTATAAAAGAATTGTATTATCCATTAAGAATTGATTTATTTCAAAACTTTTTCGGCATTAAATGCCCAACTGAGGTTGATATGCCGTAAAACAAAACAAACAAACCATTTTGAAGCTATGGAAATGTGGAGTATGCATTCATTACTATTAATCCTAGGTCTACTCTGACCCGGAGTGGTAGTACCTGTTAGGGTCCCATCTATGGGTTAAATAGAAAAATGTATTTATAAAAGAATTGTATTATCCATTAAGAATTGATTTATTTCAAAACTTTTTCGGCATTAAATGCCCAACTGAGGTTGATATGCCGTAAAACAAAACAAACAAACCATTTTGAAGCTATGGAAATGTGGAGTATGCATTCATTACTATTAATCCTAGGTCTACTCTGACCCGGAGTGGTAGTACCTGTTAGGGTCCCATCTATGGGTTAAATAGAAAAATGTATTTATAAAAGAATTGTATTATCCATTAAGAATTGATTTATTTCAAAACTTTTTCGGCATTAAATGCCCAACTGAGGTTGATATGCCGTAAAACAAAACAAACAAACCATTTTGAAGCTATGGAAATGTGGAGTATGCATTCATTACTATTAATCCTAGGTCTACTCTGACCCGGAGTGGTAGTACCTGTTAGGGTCCCATCTATGGGTTAAATAGAAAAATGTATTTATAAAAGAATTGTATTATCCATTAAGAATTGATTTATTTCAAAACTTTTTCGGCATTAAATGCCCAACTGAGGTTGATATGCCGTAAAACAAAACAAACAAACCATTTTGAAGCTATGGAAATGTGGAGTATGCATTCATTACTATTAATCCTAGGTCTACTCTGACCCGGAGTTGTAGTACCTGTTAGGGTCCCATCTATGGATTAAATAGAAAAAATAATTGAGTTTTAAAAAAACATGTTTAAAAAATTGAGTATCAATCAAGAATGAATAAAACAAAATGTCTTCGGCATAAAATAACCTAACAAGGGTTGACATGCTGTACAATCCAACAAACCAACCAACTGAATACGATAGAGCATCTGAAGACAACCGGAGAACCAAAGGATCAAAAATGTCTACCTCTGATAATTAAAATAACAATATCAGTTCGAATAAATCAATGGTGCGTTATCATTTGATAAATATTTTTATAGGATCATAGTTCCTGTTTTATAAGTGATGGCATTATTTGCATAGGGATGGATATTTCTACTTATCTATGGGTTTCGAGATAATAGTATCAGTCTTATTTAAGAGTTAAGAATGTAAGGACATTAGTTGACTGAAATTTCTCTGAAATCAATCGACAAAGAAAGGTAGAAAAAAGAAATAATTAAGAACGTGTGTGTGTGTGTGTGTGTGTGTGTGTGCGTGTGTGTGAGAGAGAGAGAGAGAGATAACCACAATATGCCTCCAAAGGGTTGTAGCATGCACAGTCGATATTTAAATCCAGCACTAAGAATACCGTACTGGATCAGGAGGAATGAATCTGTCATTTTTAGTTTTAAAAATTCCTTGAGAAGACTAAATATAAATGTTGAGTCTTAAGGGTATCCAGATTTTGTATGAGGAGCTAAAGTCAAAAGAAGATATTTGATCCAATTAAGGTTGGTATTATTAGCGTTATTCAGACTATTGTCCCCATCTTCATTGTTATTTGTACAACGTTTTGGCCGATATACCCTCCGGCCTTCTTCAGGTATTTCATGTCGGACTCGGGAACCTTCTTTTCGAACTCGGGAACTTTCTTGTCGTATTCGGGAGCCATCACAGAACTTTGAACCTAACACTTTATTTATTCAACGGTGGTATCCGGTTCTCATTCCGCTAACCATACCCCCGTGGAATAAATAAAGGGTTAGGTTCAAAGTTCCATGATGGCTCCCGAATACGAAAAGAAGGTTCCCGAGTCCGACACGAAATACCTGAAGAAGGCCGAGGGGTATATCGGCGAAACGTTGTACAAATAACAATGAAGATGGGACAATAGTCCGAATAACGCTAATAATACTAATCTTCAAGCCTCATCTCAAACATTCAGAGAAATACAATTAAGGTTGGTTAAATTTTACAGCAAGTCAACGCTTGTTGGGTTATTTCATGCCAAAGATGTTTTGTTCTATTCATTTAAACTCTTTTTTTTTTAATCACAATTTAATCAAATTATAAATTCATTTTTTATCTATTTAACCCATAGATGAGACCCTAACAGGTACTACCACTCCAGGCTAGAGTAATCATTATAGGTAATGTTTGTTGGTTGGATTTTATGGCATGTCAACCCTTGT
>CM042182.1:38580502-38633002 GCA_023376005.1 Doryteuthis pealeii | reverse complement strand
CTCTCAAACATTCAGAGAAATATTATTCCTCTCTCTCTTTCAGTATGATATATCCGGGTTAAGGGATATATTCTGAAGTTGGTATTTGGTATATTATCGCAGTAGTAATTGGTACGTCGAATAGCAATACGTCTCCGAGCAGTCGTGGTGTAGTCTAGCGAGTAAGCTAAGGTATAGGTCTCGGTGCCTGTACCAACACAGTGTCGACTATTTATACATGACACTGTCCAATCAGATTATAGTGAGGGGGTACCAAGGTATTTACATATTCATTACATCACAAGTAAAAATTGTTGGGGTGGCCTAAAGATCCCTGTGCTACTCATATGCTGAGTTGGCAAGGGCCAGAATAGAACCAAGAACCTTGTGGTTCCTAGTTGCTCAACTGACTACTTTAAAACAAGAAAAGATTTTACAATAACAAAACTATTTTGGTTGGATTTTACAGCATGTCAACCCTTGTTGGGTTATTTTATGCCAAAGACATTTTGTTTTATTCATTCTTCATGGGTACTCAGTTTTTTTAAACTCATTTTTTTCCATTTAATCCATAGATGGGACCTTAACAGGTACTACTACTCCTAGTCAGAGTGGAACTGGGAGTAATGGTGAAGGGGTACTCCATATTCCCCAGAGCTCCAGAATTGGAACTTCATCATCAGATAGGGTTTAACATCATACCTAGGACACTAGGGGTTTGCCATAAAAGCAATTGGGCTGGGACAATCATATAGTTGCTATGGGTTGACGTGACCATCCGATTGATCAGAGGGGGCCTTTCCGACTGCCAGTCTAGCCTAAATAAGGGCCAACATGGAATATTGCAGGTCCCAGACTGCACAGCCACCGTTATCTTCACGGATATAAATCAAATCACATCTTCATTATTTTTGCTCAAAAACCAAGCCTTGGTGATATTTACTGTGTATATATATTTACTTTGTCGTTAATTGTTTTATTTTTGAAGTTTCCTCTGGACATGCATATATACACAACTGCCCTATAGATTACATTCGGACATACATACACACAACTGCCCTTTATATATGCATAGATTACATTCGGACATACACACAACTGATTACATTCGACATACATACACACAACTGCCCTTTATATATGTATAGATTACATTCGGACATACATACACACAACTGCCCTTTATATATGTATAGATTACATTCGGACATACATACACACAACTGCCCTTATATATGTATAGATTACATTCGGACATACATACACACAACTGCCCTTTATATGTATAGATTACATTCGGACATACATACACACAACTGTGTATAGATTACATTCGGACATACATACACACAACTGCCCTTTATATGTGCATAGATTACATTCAGACATACATACACACAACTGCCCTTATATATGCATAGATTACATTCGGACATACATACACACAACTGCCCTTTAGATATCTATAGATTACATTCGGACATACATACACACAACTGCCCTTTATATATGCATAGATTACATTCGGACAACATACACACAACTGCCCTTTATATATGTATAGATTACATTTGGACATACATACACACAACTGCCCTTTATATGTGTATAGATTACATTCGGACATACATACACACAACTGCCCTTTATATGTGCATAGATTACATTCAGACATACATACACACAACTGCCCTTTATATATGTATAGATTACATTCGGACATACATACACACAACTGCCCTTTATATATGTATAGATTACATTCGGACATACATACACACAACTGCCCTTTATATATGTATAGATTACATTCGGACATACATACACACAACTGCCCTTTATATATGTATAGATTACATTCGGACATACATACACACAACTGCCCTTTATATATGTATAGATTACATTCGGACATACATACACACAACTGCCCTTATATATGTATAGATTACATTCGACATACATACACACAACTGCCCCATATATTGCATAGATTACATTCGGACATACATACACACAACTGCCCTTTATATATCTATAGATTACATTCGGACATACATACACACAACTGCCCTTTATATATATATATATAGATTACATTCGGACATACATACACACAACTGCCCATTATATATGTATAGATTACATTCGGACATACATACACACAACTGCCCTTTATATATGCATAGATTACATTCGGACATACATACACACAACTGCCCTTTATATATGTATAGATTACATTCGGACATACATACACAAAACTGCCCTTTATATATGTATAGATTACATTCAGACATACATACATCGCAACTGCCCTTTATATATGTATAGATTACATTCGGACATACATACACACAACTGCCCTTTATATATGCATAGATTACATTCGGACATACATACACACAACTGCCCTTTAGATTTCTATAGATTACATTCGGACATACATACACACAACTGCCCTTTATATATGTATAGATTACATTCGGACATACATACATACACACAACTGCCCATTATATATGTATAGATGACCATGTGTCATACTAGGCAAAACTTGGTATCTCAGATTTCAGGCACGTTAATGACTCATGAAGTTAATATTTGATATATATATATATATATATATATAATATATATATATAAATATATATATATACACCACCCACTACTCATCAAGTGAAGTTGGTGTTGGCAAAGTTTCTAAGATGTTAAATTATGTTCCAGGATTTTAAATGAATTTGTGAAAAAGCAAAGTATTTTCTCATGAATCATAATTTAGATTTCTGTTGAAGGAACAAACAAAATATAGAGAAATAATTACAACAGAAAACTTCTGTCTGAAAACTAAAAAGATTTATGCCTGTTTTTTATTAACTAACCTGAAAGTAAAAGTATATATACATCTATATATACGTACACACATATATACATACATCCATATGTACATGTATACACATACATATGTATATATATATATATTATATATATGTATGTATGTACATGTATACACATACATATGTATATATATATATATATATATATATATATATATATGTATAACACATACATATGTATATATATATATATGTACATGTATACACATACATATGTGTATATATATATATATATGTACATGTATACACATACATATGTATATATATATATTATGTACATGTATAACACATACATATATATATATATATATGTACATGTATACACATACATATGTGTATATATATATATATACATGTATACACATACATATGTATATATATATATATATATATAATATATTATATATGTATATATATATATATATATATATATATTATATATATGTACATGTATACACATACATATGTATATATATATATATGTACATGTATACACATACATATGTATATATATATATATATGTACACACATACAATACACATATATATATATATATATATATATATAGTACATGTATACACATACATATGTATATATATATATATATATATATATATATGTACATGTATACACATACATATGTATATATATATATATGTACATGTATACACATACATATTGTGACATCAAACCGACTAAGTCTGGTGGTATCGTGAGATACTGCTGGGGCGCTCTGGGTTAGTGGTAATGATGCTTCGGCCCTGAAACCATGCCTGAACCCAGAGTCATCATCTGATGAAGGCTTTGTTGGTTGCAATGCTACTGTGTAAATAGCAGTTATTGTATGAAGATTATTGTACATGTATACACATACATATGTATATATATGTACATGTATATGCATACATACACACATTCTTACACATATAGACATACACACATGCATATATATATATGTATAAACATGCATATAGATACACACACACATATAAACATGCTCATACATATTATATATCCACATAGATACACACACACACACATATAAACATGCTCATACATATTATATATCCACATAGATACACACACACACACACATATATATATATATATATATATATATATATATATACACACATGCATGCCTATATTATATATCTTTTTTTATGCAAACTTTCCACCTGCAGTTGATTAGACAAATCTAAGTATATTCCAAACCCAGACCCCCCTTATTTGAACGTAAAGAGTAATGAGATGCAAGGGCACCTACGACTGGGAGGGTCGCCAGATCACCCAGAAATTTTAGAGTTATGATATGTACTCTGCTTGAAATGGCAGCAAAACATTTTTTTGATGGATTGAGGGTGGTTTTTTTTTCTGGGCGTGTAAGAATCCAATAGGGACGCAGGAAAAATTAAAAAAAAAATTCTTTTTAAAAATGCTCCAAGAACCACACGCATATCTTACAAAAAATGACCAAATGTCTTTTTGCCCCCCCCCCCGCCCCGGTCTGGTGTTGAATAACTAAAGAATGACTCCCACCCCCCGTACCATATATATAAAAAAAAAATCAAAAAAATCTTTTATATATATATGTATATATATATATATATATATACATACACACACCCTGTTGGCAGGGTTGAAAATACACTAATTGTACCCCCTACAGAGGTTGGTTGGTTGGATTTTACAGCAAGCCAACTCATTTATGCTGAAGATGTTTTGTTTTATTCATTCTTGATGGGTATTGTAGTACCTGGTAATATCTGGTTGGTTGGATTTTATGGCATGTCAACCCTTGTTGAGTTATTTTATGCTCAAATTGTCTTGTTTTATTCATTCTGGATAGGTATTCAATTTTTTTTTTAAACTCAATTTATTTTAAACATCTTTTTAAACTCATTTTTTCTATCTAACCCATATATGGGACTCTAACAGATACTACCACTCTGGGTAGCTGTTGCTTGAGTTGTCCCCCAATTAAGTATTGAACAGAGTCATTACTGCTTAACTTTGGTGATATAGTATGAATGGGTGTGTTCAGCATGGTCAAGAAAGTTTATAACTTGGTTATAATACCAAAATGATCCCTCACTTTACATCCAGAAGCACAATGGTTTTGTTTGTTTGTTTTAAGGCATATCAACATCTGTGGGTTATTTAATGCCAACAAAATTTTGAAATAGATCCATTCTTGATGGGTACTCAATTTTTTTTTAAACAAATTTTTTCTATTTAACCTATAGATGGGACCCTAACAGATGCTACCACTCCGGGTCAGAGTGGACCTGGGAGTAATGGTGATGAATGGGTACTCCACACTCCCCAGAGCAAAAGTGGAACTTCATCAGTAGGTATAGTTTAACCCATACAGAGTGGTATGTACAGGAGTAGACCCAAAGGTAAAAAAAACTAAAGTCGTCAGGATGGTCTAAAGTCGGTATCAGCCAGAAAGTGAGGGAGGCTATCCCCTTTTCATTAGGGCTATAGCAAGGAAATTGTCCTTGCATCTTTAGTGGAGCACCACACCTACTACAAGCTCCTTACTTTACTGCACAGATACCTATGCTACTCATCCACTAAGTTGGCAAGGGCCAGTATCAACCTCACCAAACTATATAACATATTAGTTTGTAAATTTCCCAAAGTACAATGATAAACTTACTTTGTTGTCAACCAGGTTAACTAAAACTGAATTTCTATCTCTTCTGGTCGCACACAAGCCTTCACCACTACGAACAAATCACCCGCATAGGTCGTTTGCTAAGTTTTGACTTAGTTAATGGTAGTCATTGAATACGATCGACCGAACATTATTGCTGTAATAAAAAGTGAGACAGATAAATATATTGTCAGTTTCTATAATATCAATAATATTTCTATAATATCAATAATATTTCTATAATATCAATAATATTTCTATAATTCAATAATATAATATCTATAATATCAATAATATTTCTATAATATCAATAATATTTCTATAATATAATATTTCTATAATATCAAGAATATTTCTATAATATCAATATAATAATATTTCAATAATATTTCTATAATATCAATAATATTTCTATAATATCAAGAATAAACCATTGATTTTCTCTAACGGGGCTTCATTAATGTTCTGATTCGATAAATATATAGATCGGATCCACAAAGGAGGGGGGGGAGAAATGTAATGAACGGACAAAGGAAAACGTCCAAGGGGGAAAAAAAATGTAGACAAAGACAATGAATTCAAACTTTTCTTTCTATCTAAACTGGTTTCTCTAGCAAGGTTAGAGTGCCCAATCTATCCTACAACAAATGAACACTAAAAGTCAACTCTCTCTCTTCCTTTTTGATTAGAATGCAACATTCAATGAAGGGAAAGAAAATGAAACTCTTTCATATTAGTACTTCTATCCTTACTCTCCCTCTGCTTTCTTATCCTTACTCTCCTCCTGTTCTCCTATCCTCACTCTCCTCCCCTATCCTTGTTCTCCTTCTTCCCTCCTATCCTTACTCTCCCTCCTCTCTCCTATCCTTGCTCTCCCTCTTCTCTCCTTCCTTCCTCTCCCTCTCCCTCTCCCTCTTCTCTTTTATCCTTACTCTTCCCTCCCTCTGCTCTCTTATCCTTACTCTCCTTGGGTACACATTTTTTTCTATTCAACCTATAGATGGGACCCTAACAGGGACTAAGAAAACATCATCGGCATAAAATAACCCAACAAGGGTTGACATGCCGTAAAATCCAACCAACTAACCAACCAACCAACGCCTTTCCAAATAAGGTCATTTACAGCAAGTGCAAAGGTTTTAAGAAAATGACTGACAGGTGAACTCGGACTGAAAATGGTTGATGACATTTAAAATAGTCGGATGAACAATGGGGAATCGAGACAACCGGGGAAGACACCCAACCGAAAGAATCATTAACAAGAATTTACTTTTTGATAGAATAAAAGCCAAAAAGGAAAGGGCAGTAGGCAAATATGTTAATGGCTATCCTGTATGATTTTCATGAGCTTTTCTCTTCAGGCAACATACTGATGGTTCAATCTATTAAACCTCACTCACAAAAACTTACTAAATGGTAAAAATATGCTCTTGTCTGTTTAAAGATATAAAAAAAAATCATTAAACCATATTTTGCAATATTTTGGTTTGGTTTATTGGATTTTACGGCATGTCAACCCTTGTTGGGTTATTTTATGTCAAAGAAGTTTTGTTTTATTCATTCTTGGTGGGTGCTCAATTTTTTTTGTTAATGGTTTGATTTGTTGGATTTTACGGCATGTCAACCCTTGTTGGGTTATTTTATGCTGAAGACAATTTAGAATACTGTTTATTGTTGGTTGATTGGTTGTCAATTGTTGGTTATTTTATGCTGAAGGAATACTGTTTATTGTTATTGGATTTTATGGCATGTCAACCCTTGTTGGGTTATTTTATGCTGAAGACATTTTCTTTTATTCATTCTTGGTGGTTGGTTGGATTTTGCAGCATGTCAACCCTTATTGGGTTATTTTATGCCAAAGATGTTTTGTTTTATTCATTCTTGATGGGTACTTAAATTTTTTTGTTGTTAATGGCTATCCTGTATGATTTTCATGAGCTCTTCTCTTCAGGCACCATACTGATGGTTCAATCTATTAAACTGCAGTCACAAAAACTTACTAAATGATAAAGTTATGCTCTTGTCTGTTAAAAGATATATAAAAAATCATCAAACCATGTACTACTTGGGCGAGTCAAAAGTTTTGCAATATTTTAGTAATGTGAGATTCAATTCAGCAGCTCTGGGTGCTTTTGCTGTAGTTGGTTGGTTGGTTTTTATGGCATGTCAACCTCTGTTGGGTTATTATTTACTAAATGGTAGTTACACTCTTGTCTGTTAAAAGATATAAAATACTGTAGCAAGATGGGGTTTATCCTGAGGAGAACTACTATATTAGAAAAGAGAGGAAGAAGAAATAAGAGATAGTAAAGGTTTTAAAAAAATAGTGATGTGCACAAAACCGTTGTCGTGATTTTGACCGGGGCGTGACCCCCCCGAATGGAGAATTGAATGTCAACCGGATGTTTCGGGTGTTGACCGGAACCGGAAGTCATGTGGTGACGTGGAACGAAGAAGAAAAATACCAGCCTCTTTTTGCATTCCGAGGCCTAGGGGAACAGACGGGCCTCTGGTGCCTAGTGTGGGATCACGGTAATTTAACAGTGTCCTCTCACTCTTTCTCTCTGCCTTTCCTCCTCTCCGATACAGCCCACGAGACGAGCCCTGGAAATAAAAGCTAAGCAGCTTGTGACGATATATTTCTCGCGTTGTACTTTTTTATCAACAAGATGACCGCCACGTGGTGAACACCATTTTAGTACTGTGAATTTGGAGGCACGTTGACTAGACTCGCTATATAATATATATCGCTACCGCCACGTTACAATACTAATTGGGTGAATCAAAAGTTTTGCAATGTTTTAGTAATGTGAGATACAATTCAGCAGGTCTGGATGCTTTTGTTGTGGTTGTGATTGGTTGGTTTTTATGGCATGTCAACCCTTTTTCTTGGAATTTTTGAGATGAGACTTGATAATTAGTATTATTTGGATTGTTCGGACTATTGTCCTCATCTTCATTGTTATCTGTACAATGTTTCGGCCGCCCTCCAGCCTTCTTCAGGTATTTCTTGTTGGACTTGGAACTTTCTCGGACTCGGGAACTTTCTTGTCATAATCGAGAGCCAATTAGACACATGGCCTAGTGGATAAAGGAGTTAGGTTGACAGTTCTAAGTTTATGTATGAGCATAGATAAATAAAAAAAAGTGCTCAAATGCTGGCCAGCAGAGCAGTATAAAGACTACAAGTAATCAAAATCTAACCTTACTATTTATTTCATTGCAATAAGTTTCATGTATCGTCTATAAAACAGAAGTGACAATCATCAGACACAAGTTTTATTTCGTGAAAATGGATGATAGAATGAGTTATAATGAAAGCAGTTCTGTTCTCTCGTCATCTCAAATGAGGCTACGGAGCCGACTGGTCGCTCGAAAAAAAGCACCTACGACCTTTTAACGTTTAATACCTTGCCATGCACACGCAAAGGTCCTACCAGATTGTCATGCATACCATATAAACTTTGTAATATCATCGTAGATTGTATAATTGTTAGACGAAGCATTGTCAGTCACTATTAAGAAAATACAAAAAAGAAAATTGGAAAACAGAATGAAATTACGTGATATTTAGACACTTTTTTTTTCTCTCCTATATTTCAGGATTCTCCTTCCTTCTCATTTCTCCCTATTTTTCACTCCTTTAAACTCTCTCTCTCTCTCCTTTCATTCCTTCCTTTTTCAAACCTCATCCTCCTTTTCACTCCCCTCTCTCTTTCATGCCTTGTTCTACATTCACTCCCCCTCTCTCTTTCATATCTCTCCCTCTTTTTCACTCCTTTAAACTCTCTCTCTCTTCCTTTCATTCCTTCCTTTTTCAAACCTCATCCTCCATTTCACCCCCCTCTCTCTTTCATGCCTCTTTGTTTCTTTCACCCCCCTCCCTCTTTCATACCTCTCCTTCTCTTTCAATCATTCAAGCCTCTCTCTCCCTTTCACTCCCCTACTCATTCATATATTCATGATATTTAGACACTTTTTTTCTCTCTCCTATATTTCAGGATTCTCCTTCCTTTCTCATTTCTCCCTCTTTTTCACTCCTTTAAACCTCTCTCTCTCTCCCTTTTCATTCCTTCCTTTTTCAAACCTCATCCTCCATTTCACCCCTCTCTCTTTCATGCCTCGTTCTACATTCACTCCCCCTCTCTCTTTCATATTTCTTTGTTTCTTTCACTCCCCCTCTCTCTTTCATACCCCTCCTTCTCTTTCACTCATTCAAGCCTCTCTCTCCCTTTCACTCCCCTACACATTCAATAATCTCTCTCGGTTTTACTCCCCTACTCTTTCAGGCCTCTTTCTCCCATTCAACTCCTCACACTTTCACTCATTCAAGCCTCTCTCTCCCCTACTCATTCAATCATCTCTCTTGGTTTTACTCTCTACTCTTTCAGGCCTCTTTCTCCCATTCAACTCCTCATCCCACACTCATTCATTTCTTCTTTCATTCCTCCCACCCTTTTACACCCCCCTCTCTCTCTTCCATTCCTCCTCCTACACCCCAAACTTGTTATACCTATATCATTAACTCTTAAACCACCAATATATTTTCACTCCCCCACTCTTTCATACCTCTCTCTCCTCCTCTTTTATTCATTCTAGTCTCTCTCTCTTTCTCCTGTTCATCCTGCACTCTCATTTCTTCCATGATTCATTTCTTCTTTCATTCCTCCCACCCTTTTACACTCCCCCCTCTCTCTCTTCCATTCCTCCTCCTCCACCCCAAACCTGTTATACCTATATCATTAACCCTTAAACCACAAATACATTTTCACTCCCCCACTCTTTCATACCTCTATCTCTCTCTCCCTCTCCTTCTCTTTCATTCATTCCAGTCTATCTCTTCCATTCACCCCCTTATTCTTTCTTTCCTCCCACCCTTTCACACCTCTCCTACTCCTCTCCCCTCAACCTGTTATACCTATATCATTAACCCTTAAACCACCAATACATTTTCACTCTTTCATACCTCTCCCTCCCCCTCCTTTAATCATTCCAGCCTCTCTCTCTCTCTCTCTCCTCCTCCAACCCTTTCACACCTCTCACCCTCTCTTCCATTCCTCTTCACTCTCCTCTACCCCCCCCCAACCTGTTATACCTATATCATTAACCCTTAAACCACCAATACATTTTCACTTCTTCCTCTACCTGCCAGCTCAAAGTTAATTTCAGACAACAGCTTTTTTAACACTTTAACAATTTCTTTTTCTCATTGAATTTTGCTGTCAGCTACGCACATTTCTGTCACCTCGACAACAGAGAAGAGAAGAAAAAAACAAAAAAAAAAAAAAAAAAAAAAACTTGTTTGTTCCCTGCTACCAAAATGGCGCAACACATTCACAAAGAAAATGTCAAGATATTTTAGAAAAAGAGATGCTGGAAAAAAAAAAAAAAAAAAAAAAAAAAATTTGCATATTAATCTCACAATGTGCTGGCAAGAAAAGACTGAGTAAACAATATGAAATGTGCAGGAAATATGCAAATGATCAGTGTTGTTGAAATATATATATATATATTAATAAGTCATCACACACACACACACATGGGAAGCACGTGGTGTAATGATAAAGTCATAGGAAATGGACTCGTCGCCCAGAGTTCAAATCCTGGATGTGGTAATTGCATTTCACTTAGCACTAATACCTTTGGGAAAGGTATGAATCCTACTCTCCCTCCAGCTATGGATAAATAGTAGGGCAGACTGGACTCTTTAACCTTGGTTAGGTAACCGGTCTAGGAGAAGGAAAACTCTGATTTCAAACCTGTTAAACTCTGCTTAAGAAATTGACCTTGTGTCACATCCTGCTCGTGTGGAGGGGTTGGTAAATACATATATATATATGAAATATGCAAATGATCAGTGTTGTTGCCATATATATATATATATATACTATAGTGTGGGATTGTCACTGTTTCAGCTTTTACTGGAACGGTGTGTCAAAATGCAGTATTATTGGAAGAGTGCTCAATATAAAATACAGCTGTTATATAATATAATAAAATAAATATATAAAGGTTTTACATATCTATTTATTTGGTGACAAAGGAACATTCATGACCATTTTGGTTTCATGCGTCAACAATCGTCAGGTGAAGATGTTACAAATGCAAGGAAAATCGAAAAATTGCCAATTTTCGATTTTCCTTGCATTTTATTATCATATTAAATCAATTAGTATTATTTTATTACTATTATTGCTGAATCAAGAGACCTTCTTAGTATTACTATTATTACTAGTTTTATCAAATCTTATTACTGTTTTTTATTATCATTAAATCAATTACTATTATTTCATATTTGTATTATTTTATAGTATAATTACTATATACTATTATTGCTGAATCAATAAACTCTTTTATTATTATTACTATTATTTTATTATTAGTTTTACTTAATCTTATTATTATAACACTCTGAATCAATAGACTCTTTCACTGTTGGAACAAACATGGATTACTTCCTTATTTGATGTATTTGACAATATACCTCTCTAAACATCGTACGTTTCAATCAAATATTCCAGACAAATTGATTTTTTTTGGTTATACACCATTTTCTAAAATTTTTCTTTCATAAAAAAAAACCCAAACAAAAACAAAACAACAAACAAAAACTTTTACATTTGTTTGAGTGCACGAGACGTCTAATGGCTCAAACAGCAGCTGCCAGGACTAGTCTTGGATTTGGTGGTTCCAAAAATAAAAATGTCGTTCATAAATGGCCGACTCTTTAAGATCGGTGAAGCAGAATTCTCTGTAGACATAAATAAAAATCTTTGTGGAAGTTCTTATCTAGTCATCACAGAGAATCGGTAAAAGACCGAAAGATAAAGAACTGAGTTGAGATGTCATCGAGGAAACGATGAAGATATGGACCCCTCCCTTTTTATACAGCGTAAGAAAAAAAAGAAAAATACGAAAAGTGCAGGATGCACCTAAAAAGCAATCCAGGTCCTCTGATTTCTCTTATGTAAGATTAGAAAATATTGGAGCAGAGGTTAGAGGAAGTGAGATTAAGGATTTATGTTTACTCACTTAAAAACTGCCCTTGGCGGCCCTTAAGCTCGGAGGAGGAGAAAGGACAAAAGAGGAGGAGGAGGAGTTCTCAAAGTAGTTTTGACTAATGAAAAGAGAGCATCTTTGGTTTGAATTCAGTTTTTCCTTTTCCGAGGATTTATATTTACTCGCTTAAAAACCACCCTTGAAAAATTATTATTTTGATTTTTCGGACTGTTGTCCTCATCTTTATTGTGAAATATAAGAAAAAAACAACATTTCAGCCATTGTACTCTCCGGTATTCTTTGAGTGTTCCTTGTCTAAAATAAATTAGGGTGGGGGGGTCTATGATGTTGAAAAATTATTATTTTTTTTTTTTTTTTTTACTGTTGTCCTCATCTTTATTGTGAAATATCAGGGAAAAAAAGTTTTGGCTATCATACCCTCCAGGTGTTCTTTAGAAAGAAGACTATAGGGCAGATATGGTTTCATGCCTTAATGCAAAGTGAAATGCTAACTGCCTTGATCAGGAATTGAACCTGGCTCATTGAAGTGATAACAAATTGCACCACACTATGTCTCACTAGGAAGTGAGATTAAAGATTTATATTTACTCGCTTAAAAACCACCCATGATAGCTCTTAAGCTAGGTATTGTATAGGATTACCTACCTCCCCTCTGTACCATGAAAGTATGGTTAAAATTATATCTTTATTCTTTTTTTTTTTTTAATTTTAAACATGAAATATATAATTGAGTCATGACAAGAAAGTTTTAAAATTTATATTTAGCCAATAAATTAGTTTTTTTTCCAGTAATTTATGAGGAAGTGCATCCCGGTCTCCTGCCTCAAAAATTGCTACCCAGTGACTATTAAAATAACGACCCAGCTCAGTCTATTCAAAACTATCCATCTTCATATCTATCTCAATTTGTTCATATTTATCTATATTACTTTAAATACTAAGATTTTTTTTTTATTCATGTTTGTTTAATGCCTTGTTTTTAGTTTAAATAAACAAGAATTACGACAAAAAAGATGCCCCCCCCCCAAATACATTTACTTGTCAAAAATATCTATCTATCTCCATTTGTTCATATCTATCTATCTATCTCAGTCTATTCAAAACTATATATCCATCTTCATATCTAAACAAGAATTACGACA
Source organism: Doryteuthis pealeii (assembly GCA_023376005.1). NCBI lineage: Eukaryota > Metazoa > Mollusca > Cephalopoda > Myopsida > Loliginidae > Doryteuthis > Doryteuthis pealeii. Next base: position 38,619,301 of record CM042182.1, on the reverse strand, counting down.
AATTACGATAAATAAACATGAATTACTATGAGCTGGGGTTGTTATTTTGATAGTCACCGGGTAGCAATTTTTGAGGCAGGAGACCGGGACGCACTTCCTCATAAATTAGTTTTTTTTTCTTTTACTTTTAATTTGTATATACTAATATTTTTGGTACATTTTGGCAGTACAATCTATAGGACATTGATAACACTTAGTACTTAGAAGGTGAATTAGTTTTTATTTGGTTTTCTGTGTCTTTTGTATCAATGAACTGCATACTAATTTACTAGTGATCAGTTGACTAAAGGAGTTTGTATGATTAAAAAAAAAAAAAAATCAGTTTTCAATAAAGATATATCTTATAAATAGCAGCAACCTACACATGTTATTTTCTAACAAATGAACCATCAAACTTCAGCATTAAATAACCCATAAGGAGTTGATATACCGTTAAACAAATGAACCTATCACCTCAACTGTTTTTAGCCATTTGTGCTTTTTGCATATAAACAGAGGGATTATTTTAGTATCATACCCAAGTTGTAAACTGACCCCCCCAATTCTTTATCTGACTGAATTTTTAGATGAGGCTTGGTAACTTGTATTGTTTGGATTTTTCGGAATATTGTCCTCATCTTTATTGTTATATAAATAAAACTGTTTTTAGCCATTTGTGTTTCTGGTTGTAAAGTGAGGGTTCATTATGGTATTATAATCAAGTTGTAAACTGATCCCTCAATTCTTTATCTGACTGAATTTTTAGATGAGGCTTGGTAACTTGTATTGTTCGGATTTTTCCGAATATTGTCCTCATCTTTATTGTTATATAAATAAAACTGTTTTTAGCCATTTGTGTTTCTGGTTGTAAAGTAAGGGTTCATTATGGTATTATAATCAAGTTGTAAACTGATCCCTCAATTCTTTATCTGACTGAATTTTTAGATGAGGCTTGGTAACTTGTATTGTTCTGATTTTTTGGAATATTGTCCTCATCTTTATTGTTATATAAATAAAACTGTTTTTAGCCATTTGTGTTTCTGGTTGTAAAGTAAGGGTTCATTATGGTATTATAATCAAGTTGTAAACTGATCCCCCAATTCTTTATCTGACTGAATTTTTAGATGAAACTTGGTAACTTGTATTGTTCGGATTTTTTGGAATATTGTCCTTATCATTATTGTTATATAAATAAAACTGTTTTTAGCCATTTGTGTTTCTGGTTGTAAAATGAGGGTTCATTATGGTATTATACCCAAGTTGTAAACTGATCCCTCAATTCTTTATCTGACTGAATTTTTAGATGAAACTTGGTAACTTGTATTGTTTGGATTTTTCGGAATATTGTCCTCATCTTTATTGTTATATAAATAAAACTGTTTTTAGCCATTTGTGTTTCTGGTTGTAAAGTGAGGGTTCATTATGGTACTATAATTAAGTTGTAAACTGATCCTCAATTTCTTGACCCTGTTAGATCCCATTCATTTTTTTAGAAAGTGAATTAGTTTTTATTTGGTTTTCTGTGTCTTTTGTACCAATGAATTGCATACTAAGTTAATTTACTTGTGATCAGTTGACTAAAGGAGTTTGTATGATTTTTTTTTTCAAATCAGTTTTCAATAAAGACACCTTATAAACAGCAACTGGGAATATTTGCATGTTATATTCAAGGAGATTGTTTTTGAATCTGAGGTGGAACGCCACACCTACCATCAGCAACAATCTTCACATGTTATTTACTACCAGATATCATTTTGGGAGTGTATACTTACAATTGTAATGAATACAATCAACATGCCTGCTTACAAATCTACTTGCCCTGTCGGCAGGGCTAATACACTGATTCTATCCCTAGAGATGAGAAATTATCATTATTATACACTGATGTTGTACACTTGGACTATTATCAAATCTATTTTAAGACTGTTTATGTAGGATTTTTAACATATTGAAATTGAACGTTGAAAATAAAAAATGGTTATGATTATAATCAAACATTTAGAGACCAATCAAATTTCAGCAATAAATAACCCATTTTTATTTATTTTTGATATGAATAAAAGTGCTTTAAGCATTTGGTCTAAAATACTGACTAATATCTAAAGATCAAAAGATAAAATCTTTCAGTTCTAACTCCCCCCCCCACCGCAAAAGAAAATTCAAATTAACATTTGTACCAATGAATTGCATACTAAGTTAATTTAGTTGTGATCAGTTGACTAAAGGAGTTTGTATGATTCTTAAAAATCAATGTATACATATATAAAGGGCAGTTGTGTGTATGTATGTCTGGACCGGAGGAAACCACAAAAATAAAACAATTGTCGACAAAGTAAATATAGGTACACATTCACTATTACCAGGTCTTGCTTTTTGAGTAAAAAATAAGAAAGATTTGTTTCTCTGAATGTTTGAGATGAGGCTTGAAGATTAGTATTATCTGCGTTATTCGGACTATTGTCCCCATCTTCATTGTTATTTGTACAATGTTTCGGCCGATATACCCTCCGGCTTTCTTCAGGTATTTCTTGTCCGACAAGAAATACCCGAAGAAGGCCGGAGGGTATATCGGCCGAAATGTTGTACAAATAACAATGAAGATGGGGACAATAGTCCGAATAACTCAGATATTAAGAAAGATTTGATTTATATTCATGAAGATAATTAAAAACTAAAATTTAACAGCATAGAATTTTTTTTTGCATTTAATATTGTAAATAGTAGACATTAATTTTGACAAGTAAGTTTTAAAATTTATATTTAGCCAATAAATTAGTTTTTTTTCTTTTACTTTTAATTTGTATATACTAATATCTTTGGTACATTTTGGCAGTACAATCTATAGAACATTTAAATGATAACAACATAGAATTGTTTTGTATTTAATACTGTATATAGTAGACATTAATTTTTCTTTTTAGAGTGGCTGGATCAACACAAGGTCTTTTTTACGTGGGCATTTTAATGGGGTGTCCTGCGGGGATCCAACTCCCGATTCAGTAATGATGGACCTACTGTTGGATTAACTTTTGGTATATAAGCCGTGCTGCAATCCACCACTTGAATTTATAGACTAAGTAAGGTCACGTCCTTTAAACCTCAACCAATCAACAGCCTAAAAACGTGAGTAGTTAACTGTTTAATCGCAGACGTCCATTTGCACTCATTGACGAACGACCTGCAATACTGAGAAGCACCAAGGAACAACCAAAGGATCATACCCAATATTAAGGGACACCAAAGAACAACCAAAGGATCGTACCCAATATTAAGGGACACCAAAGAACAACCAAAGGATCGTACCCAATATTAAGGGACACCAAGGAACAACCAAAGGATCGTACCCAATATTAAGGGACACCAAGGAACAACCAAAGGATCATACCCAATATTAAGGGACACCCAACCAAAGGATCATACCCAATATTAAGGGACACCAAGGAACAACCAAAGGATACCCAATATTAAGGACACCAAGGAACAACCAAAGGATCATACCCAATATTAAGGGACACCAAGGAACAACCAAAGGATCATACCCAATATTAAGGGACACCAAGGAACAACCAAAGGATCATACCCAATATTAAGGGACACCAAGGAACAACCAAAGGATCATACCCAATATTAAGGGACACCAAGGAACAACCAAAGGATCATACCCAATATTAAGGACACCAAGGAACAACCAAAGGATCATACCCAATATTAAAGGACACCAAGGAACAACCAAAGGATCATACCCAATATTAAGGAACACCAAGGAACAACCAAAGGATCATACCCAATATTAAAGGACACCAAGGAACAACCAAAGGATCATACCCAACATTAAAGGACACCAAGGAACAACCAAAGGATCATACCCAATATTAAGGAACACCAAAGGAACAACCAAAGGATCATACCCAATATTAAGGACACCAAGGAACAACCAAAGGATCATACCCAATATTAAGGGACACCAAGGAACAACCAAAGGATCGTACCCAATATTAAGGGACACCAAGGAACAACCAAAGGATCATACCCAATATCAAGGAACAACCAAAGGATTCTTCACTAGGGATTGCGCTTTGCTTAACACAAAGGATCTCCGCTGGACAGCACTCTTGCTTGAAGCCTAAAGGATAGCCACAAAAATCGTAACATTTGTACCAATGAACTGCATACTAAGTTCATTTAGTTGTGATCAGTTGATTAAAGGAGTTTGTATGATTTTAAAAAAATCAATTTTCAATAAAGATATATCTTATAAACAGCAACTGGGAATATTTGCATGTTATATTCAAGGAGATTGTTTTTGAATCTGAAATGGAGCGCCACACCTACCAACATCAACAATCTTCACATGTTATTTTAATCTTCACATGTTATGTTACACCTTATAAATAAATAAGGTCGTTGGGGTGGCCAAATGTCAGTATAAGCCAGACAGCAAGGAAGTCTATCCCCTTTTCACTAATACTAGACCAAGGAGATTGATGCCAAAACAATCTCCTTGGTCTAGCGCTAGTGAAAAGGGGATAGACTCCCTCGCTGTCTGGCTTATATTGACATTAGGCCACCCTGACGACTTTACTTTTTTTTTTACTTAGTTACTTAATATATAGATATTCAATTTTCATTTATTTTTGATATGACTAAAAGTGCTTTAAGCATTTAGTCTAAAATACTGACTAATATCTAAAGATCAAAAGATAAAACTTTTGAGTTCTAACCGCACCCCCCCCCCCGCACCCCACAAAAGAAAAAAAAAAAAAAATTCAAACAGACTGTAGACTTGCATTCTCTTCATTATGTAAAGTTTTGTTCCCACACAATTCTCGTATCTTAACAGTATTTACTGATGCAGAAACTTGTCCGTCTTTTTTTTTTTTTTTTTTTAGAAGTCTTTTTGTTTAAGACAGACTAACACACTGCTGGATGTGTGTGTGTGTGTGTGTGTGTGCGTGTGCGTGTGTGTGTGCGTGTGTGTTTGAGAGAGAGTGTGTGTGTGTGTGTGTGTGTGTATTTGTATGTGTTAATGTGTTTCTGTGTGGGTGTGTGTGTTTGAGAGAGAGTGTATTTGTGTGTGTAAGTGCGTTTGTGTTTGTGTGTGTGTGTGTGAGTGTGTATATTTGTGCCTGTGTGTGTATGTGTTTGTGTTTGTGCTTGTAAGTGCATATTTGTGTTTATGAGTGTGCGTGTGTATATTTGTGTGAGTGTCTTTGTTTGAGTGTGTGTGTGTTTGTGCGAGTAAATGTGAGAGTGTGTGTATTTGTGTGTTTGATAGAGTGTGTGTGTGTGTGTGTGTTTGTGCTGTGTGGTTAAAATGTATTTGTGTGTGAGTGTGTGTGTTTTGGCTTGTGTGTGTGAATGTGTATTTTGTGTTTGTGTGTGTGTGTTTGAGAGCGTATATGTGTGAGTTTATGTACATGTGTGTTTGAGAGCATTTGTGTATGTGAGTTAATTTGTGTACATGTGTATGTTTGTGAGTTAATTTGTGACAAAATGGGACGCATGGATGGATTGGCCCATATAAACTCAGTTCATTCTATCTCATCTCCTTAAGATTCAAAGAAAAAAAAAAACGACTGTCAAACTAGGAAACTGAGCAAAAATATATTTGGAAAAAATAAAGATTCAGATTGAAAGCATAATCCTGAAATAGTCTATTATGCTTCCAATCTAAAATACCTCTCTACTTTTTCAATATATATATATATATATATATATGTTTGGCTAGAAACCATAAGGTTCCTGGTTTGAAACTGGCCCTCGCCAACACAGCGTATGAGTAGCACAGGGATCTGTGCAGTAAAGTAAGGAGCTGATGGTAGGTGTGGGGCTCCACTTCAGACGCAAAAACAATCTCCTTGGTCCAGGGCTAGTGAAAAGGGTATAGAATCCCTCACTCATTGGCTGATACCGACTTTAGACCAACCTGACGACTTTACTTTATATATATATATATATATATATATATATATTATATATATATATATATATATAATACACACACACACACATACACGTGTAATCAACTGCAATTAATCAATATCTTGATTAATCTAGTGGATTTAACCCTAAAGATCCTTATGGTGAAACTTGAGTAGGTTATCACTTGTACCTGTATTACTATATATATATATATATATATATGAGTATGAAAAGGTGGAATGAAAACATCACACAATGCTGTTAAAGAAGAAAACAATTTATAATATAATCATAGCTGATACTGATCAATATTTCAAATTTACAAAAATCATCATCAGAGCTCATTCACTCCGTAGTTGTTTGGGTCGGAGGAGAAAGTCAAATCAGTTCACAGAACAAAAAACTTTATTACTGCAAAAAAAAAAAAAAACAAAAAAAAACGAAAGTCGTTACATTATTCACCAATGTGGGCATACACACACACACACACACACACACACACACATAGACAGACAGACAGACAGACATATCTTTTGGCTGTTTTAACCCAGAAAAGAGGCAGAGAATATTCACAGTAAGGAGGACACACAAACATACAATTGTGTTGCTATTTGCTTTTAGATATAGTTCATTGATTTTTCAGAAAAAGAAATGTGCATAAATTCATTAATGTCATCTTCATTTAAATTTTCATTTGTTCCATGTTTATGCTGCAGGGGGTTTGTGACTAAAGTTGTTAAAATACAACGTCTCGATTTGTTTAGGAGTCTGTTTTTTTTCTCTCTTCTCTTTTCAATCATAAATTCATTATTCATTTTTCTTAAAGCAGAACAATATGTTATCTAGATGCAGATACATTTCCCATTAGAATGATTTGAAGCAGAGACAAAACTTTTAACAATAAATGTATTGAATTGTTTATATATCTTATTATAATGTAGATTGTGTGTTTTTCTGTCTGTAACCGAAACTATATTCCTACACAAGTCACAATTCTCTTAGTTATTTACATCACATTCTCCATGATTTTATTTTTATCTAAACCTCAATTATTAATAAGATTGTCTTACATTATTAATACTGTTAACTATGTCTACATACTGACAACATGCAATTATATTTATATATACAACAAAATAGCGCTTTACAATGTGAACGGGAAGGCTAATTTGCATATTAATATTAAAAAATCGAATTTAATAAATATGTGCTTAGTATTATTGATTTCTAACTGTTTGGTTTTATTTTAATGAATATAAGCAAAAATCTCTTCAATGAATCTTAAATTAAATCCATTAACAAGATAAAATAACTGTCATTTTATTCTTTACTTCCTCTTATAACTAAATACTTAAATTAGAAAAAATAACAATGAAAGACGAGAGTGATGGAAGAGTAAGTTTCAGTAAAAAAAAGGTTATGACCATGACACATGCCCTTTAAGGGTTTTTGTTTAAAATTTAAGATATTCTCTTTTCCTAAAAAGTCTGGTATGAATTAATCCTATCACAAAACGGTCACAATTTTCATAAACTATTTTCTTATTAACATAACATATGCTCTGAAGATTTTAACAGATTGAAATATTGCAGTATCAGCATAATAAAATATATAATTTTCTTATATCATAAAACAATATGAATAGTTCTGATATCATAAACTGACATCAATTTCTTGGTAAACACACTGTACATCTCAAATGATATTAAATTGAGATTACAAAACAATATCAATTTTTCAGAAACACACTATACACCTCAAATGATATTAATTTAGATTATAAAATGATATTTTTTCTGATACACACTGTACATATCAAATGATAACAAATTTAGCTTACAAAATGGTATCAATTTTTCTGATATCTAAAATGATACCAATTTTTCTGATATCATAAAATGATACCAATTTTTCTGATATCATAAAATGATACCAATTTTTCTGTTATCATAAAATGATGCCAATTTTTCTGTTATCATAAAATGATGCCAATTTTTCTGATATAAAATCATACCAATTTTTCTGATATCATAAAATCATACCAATTTTTCTGATATCATAAAATCATACCAATTTTTCTGATATCATAAAATCATACCAATTTTTCTGATATCATAAAATCATACCAATTTTTCTGATAAAATCATACCAATTTTTTTTGATATCATAAAATGATACCAATTTTTCTGATATCATAAAATCATACCAATTTTTGATATCATAAAATCATAATTTTTTCTGTTATCATAAAAATGAATTTTTCTGATATCATAAAATCATACCATTTTTTGATATCATAAAATGATACCAATTTTTCTGATATCATAAAATCATACCAATTTTTCTGATATCATAAAATCATACCAATTTTTTTTATATCATAAAATGATATAAAGATTTTTGAAACACATTGTATTTACAGCGAGACAATAGCAGATAATAGATTTAATTCAGCAAGGGAGCTGTGCAATGTGCAATATTCTAAAATGCTATCAAACTTAAAGATATTCAAACTCTTAAAATAGTTTACAGCCTCAGGCTACACACACACTTAAAAAAAAAAAAAAGAGAGAAGAAAAAAAAGACAAATGCTATTAAGGAATATAAGATTTTAGAGGTTTTCTACATTAATTTTCTTTACTTGTTCTGCGATGAATACGAGGTGAAATACCAGCTTTTATTAGGAATATTTTTGAAAGCAGCATATGACAGATGCAATCTCGGATAAAAACTCGAAAAAAAATACATAGATAAATAAATAATAAAAAATATATAAAAAAATTGAAAAAGGTGAATGAATATATGTGTAAGTGTAAACAGGAAGAGAAAATGAAAGAATAAAAGTATTTTTAGCATTAACGAAAAAAAAAAAAAAAAAAAATTCAGAAGGAATTTTAGGAATGTACATAGCGTTTCTATCAAAATAACTTCCTTTATTTTCCTCTTTTTTTTTTTTTTTTTTTTTTTTTTTTTTGGCTCCTGACTTAATAAGGATCTGTGCTTTTTGTTCAGAAAATGATTTTAATAAAATAGCGAGAACTCTTGAGTCAAAGACAGTATTACACAGGTTTCCTGTCGAAAAAAAAAATGCCGTAAGAATGATGTTAGTAAATCCCATTAAAATTTATTAGGAAAATACTGTATACTTTATTAAAGATATTTTAATTTCTAAGAAATGATAGCAAATTGGTCAATCTTTGGATAATACCATATAGGAGATGCATTTTTTTAAAATGCCATAAAAATGATGCAAGCTAATCCCATTAAAATTCATTAGGAAAATACTGTATACTTTATTAAAGACGCCAATGACTTTCCCTTCTTTTACTATTCAAATTCTAACTTTTAAATATCTTCACAAATATAAATAAAACTTTCATTATTTTTGCACAAAAAGCAAGCTCTGATGATAGTGTATATATATTAACTTTGACATTGTTTTATTTTCATGGTTTCCTCCAGGCATACATACACACCAACTGCCCTTTATATATGTATAGATAGGTATTTTAATTTCTAAGAAATGACACCCCAACCCAATAGCAAATTGGTCAATCTTTGGATAATACCATATATGAAGCGCGTGGTGTAATGGTTAAAGTCATGGGAAATGACTTGTCGCCCCAAGTTCAAATTCTGTATGTGGTAATTGCATTTCATTTTGCGCTAATGCTCTTGGGAAAGGTATGAATCCTACTCTCCCTCCAGCTATGGATAAATAGCAGGGCAGACTGGGCTCTTTAACCTTGGTTAGGTAATCAGTCTAGGAGAAGGAAAACTCTGAATTTAAACCTGTTAAACTCTGCCTAAGAAATTGACCTTCTGTCACATCCTGCTCGGGCGGAGGGGTTTGGTAAATATATATATAGGAGATGCATTTTTTTAAAAATGCCATAAGAATGATGAAAGTTAATCCCATTAAAATTTATTAGGAAAATACTGTATACTTTATTAAAGACTAGAAGTGGCTATCTGGCATCACCTGGGTAGAGGTGGGGGATAAAAAAAAGTTAGTCTCACAGATCCATTGATTTTTTTTTTCTCCCATAATTGATTTGTTTATGTTTTTATTATGAATGCCACTAATGACTTTCCCTTCTTTTACTATTCAAATTTTTAGATACCTTCATGAATATGAATAAACTCTGAATTATTTTCGCACATAAATTAAGCTCTGATGATAGTAAATGTGTATATATATTTACATTGTCATTAATTGTTTTATTTTCATGGTTTCCTCTAGACATACATACATACATACATACCAACTGCTCTTTATATATATATATATATATGTGTGTGTATGGATAGATAGATAGATAGATAGATAGATAGATATAGGTAGATAGATATTTTAATTTCTAAGAAAGGATAGCCTAGCCCAAATGCAAATTGGTCAGTCTTTGGATAACACCATATTGGAGATGCATTTTTAAAAATGTCATAAGAATAATGTTGGTAAATCCCATTAAAATTTATTAGGAAAATATTGTGTACTTTATTAAAGACTAGAAGTGGCTACCTGGCATCGACTGGGTAGAGGTGGGGATTAAAAAAAATTAGTCTCACAGATTCATTGATTGTTTTGGTCTCCCATAATTGAATTGTTTATATGTTTTAATCACAAACGACACCAATGACTTTCCCTTCTTTTACTATTCAAATTCTAATTTTTAAATATCTTCACGAATATGAATAAAACTTCCATTTGTTTTGCTCAAATATATATACAAATGATGATAGTAAATGTATACATATATTTACATTGTCATTAATTGTTTTATTTTCGTAGTTTCTACTGAACATACATACACACCAACTGCCCTTTTTATATATATATATATATATATATATTTTGGGGAGAATATGTGCTTAATTGAAGTTGTACCTAATTTTTGAAAGTTAATTAATAAATAATTAATTAATTAGGCGGGCACACCTATTAAATGAAAGGCTAAACAAATCGAGAAAAATCAATCTCTGCATGTACATTTCGGCCTATTAGGCCTCATCAGCAGAGCTATAGATAGAAAGACCGCCTTGTGCGTGATTCGAAACCCGACTGTCAAGCTGACAGGCAAGCATCTTACCTCTACACCAACCGGACTCTCTTAGATTTTTCGTTTTGTTCAGAACAAAACGAAAAATCTCAGAGATTGATTTTTCTCAATTTGTTTAGCTTTACATTTAATAGGTATGCCCGCCTAATTAATTATTAATTAATTCACTTTCAAAATTAGGTACGACTTCAATTAAGCACATATTGTCCCAAAAATTGTCGGCTAAAAAAAAAAAAGGCCATATCATAAATACATCGCTTGTGTATCTATCTACTTCTCATATATATATATATATATATATATATATATATATAGATAGATATTTTAATTTCTAAGAAATGACAGGCCAATCCAATAGCAAATTGGTCAGTTCTTGGATAACACCATATTGGGGGCATTTTAAAAAATGTCTTAAGAATGATGCCAGTTAACCCCATGAAAATTCATTAAGAAAATACTGTAGACTTTATTAAATACTAGAAGTGGCTACCCAGCATTGCCTGGGTAATTATTTGCAAAAAAACACCTTAGTGCATTGATTTGTTTACTTTTGAAATTTACAAATGCTGGACATTTTTAAGTAGAATTTCAATGCTGTTTCTATGTATATCTTAAATTTTTAAATATCTTCGGATATAAATCAAATCTTCATTTGACAGGGCTATCTGCTATTGGCTAGCACCCACAAGAGAGTTCCCTATTTCAGCTGTCCTTGGGAAGAAGCTGTTTGAGTAGAACCTGTATCATCAAGAACGATGGACGTCAAGGAGATTGGAAGGAGAGTCACAAGATGAAAGAAATGATTGAAGACGAGAAATTAGAGAATATATTGGCGACTAACATAAAAGCCGCTATAAAAAGACAAAAGGAAATAATCAATAAAAATTACAAGAAGAATCACCCCCCACCATCTGCCTCGCCGACCTTACCGCTGTCCGAACGCCAGAACCAAAATGAAAGAGTAATAAGAGAAACAAAGACAGTCTGTTCGCAAGAATATGGGACATCTTTGTGGAAAATCAGGTTGATAACTATTATTCTAAAAAAAAAAAGAAAAAAAAAAAAAAGACGTTCTTACCATTATTTATAGTGTACAAGGAGTGTATTTCAGTATGGTGTAATGGTTAACAAGCTAATCTCAAAATTACAAATGAGCTTGACTCTCACTGAGTGCCTCATGTTTTCAGCCTTTTGCTGAATATAAGTTTCATGCGTGGCAAAGTTGTTTGTGCCACTGATCCAGAATCACATCAACCTTGACCCATGAAGGCCCATCACAATGTGTTAGCATTATTGGGAATTATATTGTATGGCATTGATTTGTTTCATGCCTATATTCTATGGTATAATTTTATTTTCCTTAAAAAGGAGAAAATATCCCCAATGTTAACATTTTCAAATAGATCCTTCATATTGTTTGCTTTAAAATAATGTTTTCTGATGTGAGCAAAAAATCTGCATTCCATCAATAAGTGTTTGACTGTCAGGGGTGTTTGACATGTTTCACATTGTGGTTGTTGTTCTTGTTTGAGTATATAAGAGTGTGTTAGTTTTGTATGACCAATGGCTCTGAGTACAGGATTGTAATTTAATACATTTTACAGGTACTGTGGAACCTCGGTTCTTGAACATAATTAATTCCAAAATTGTTCAAGAACCAATTTGTTCAAAAACTGAAACATTATTTCCCATAAGAAATAGTGTAAATTGGATTTATGCATTTTTTACCATGAGATCAATACCTATTTATGTATCTACAGTTATATATAATATGAAAAGATATGTATTTAGATAACAGATAACACATAAAAATGTACCCCCCCCCCCCACGCACACACAAAAAAAAAGCATAATAAAACTAATATTTAACCGAATTCTTAATAATTTTTACATAACTCTTTCCTTTAGGAGATCATTGTAAATTACCAGCACCTTTTTACAAATTATACCTTTGCTAATACTGTCACCAGCTATGGGTACTAGAAGGCGGTGACTGAGGGTCTACATGTCCTGGGAATGATGTTAAACTCTATCTGATGGTAAGGTTCCAGTTTTGGAGGTTTGGGGAATGTGGAGCACCCCTTCATCACCATTGCTCCCTGGTCCACTCTGACCCGGAGTGGTAGTACCTGTTAGGGTCCCATCTATGGGTTAAATAGACAAACATGAGTTGATAAACAAAATTGTATTATCCATTAAGAATCGATTTATTTAAAAACTTTATCGGCATTAAATGACCCACTGAGGTTGATATGCCGTAAACCAAACCAAACCAAAAACTGAAACAATATTTCCCATAAGAAATAGTGTAAATTGGATTTATGCATATTTGACCATGAGATCAATACCTATTTATGTACCTACAGTTATCAGATATAATATGAAAAGACATGTATTTAAACAACAGATAACACATAAAAATGTAAATACAAAAAAGAGAAGCAATAACAAACAAAGTGAAGAATTTGCACAAAAAACAATTGTTGCGTAGCGCGTCGTCACTGTACTAAATTGCAATAGTTTTATCTTCGTTGTAAGAGATGACAATAACACCAAAGTTATCCTCCAGAAGTTTATTGAAATAAATTCAAGCTTCTTAACTTCGAGAGAGAGGGTCAGTTTAATTAATATATTCAGTCTTTAGACTTTCGGTCCTTCGATTAAATTTCTGGGCGACAAGCTTTTTCAGTTGGTAAATATTAACGCTAGCTTTTCCGACACCAACTACACGAGGTCCCGCTCGGCCGACTACTGCCCCGATCACCTCACTCTCTCTCCGCGGGACTGCCCCCGGGACTAAGTGACGACTCCTGTCTGAAGCCCTCGGTTCTTTTTATATTCATAGCTACACCCACGTATTTTTATCTCTTGATCTGATAACGGGCAGTTGTAAAAACTTCTTTGTTTAATAAAACCAGAAATTCATATTTCCGTTTGTACAATATATAACACAATATCAGACACTCGTTCAAGATAGCGACTGACGCTAACTGATGCTGATTGGGTAGATTTGACCAGTCTTTTGGCCATCTCTGGTTTACCTCGGCAGTCATTTGCGTGACTTCTGTTTTCATTGGCTCAACTCGTGTGTTCCAAGTCTTAAAATTTGTTCGATAACTGAGGCCTTTTTTTACTCAAATTTTTTGCTCGAACTCTGGATTATCTGACTTCAGATAATTTTTTGTCATTCTTGTCACGTAACTATGAATATATTTACCAAACCCCTCCGCATGAGCAGGATGTGACACAAGGTCAATTTCTTATGCGGAGTTTAACAGCTTGAATTCAGAATTTTCCTACTCATAGAATGCTTATCTAGTCAAGGTTAATGAGCCTAGTCTGCCCTACTATTTACCCATTGCTGGATGGATAGTAGGTGGATGCATACCTTTACCAAGCGGTTTAGCGCTATGAGAAACGCAAACAACCTTGTCCAAGATTTGAACTAGAGTCGTCGAGCCCATTTATTTTTTCCTAATTATACAGTGGTTCTCAATTGACTCTAAAGTCGAATAATTTTTTCTCGAACTGAGGGTTTTTTTTTTTTTAATAAATCATTTGTGGATCCTGGAAAGATGCATTGTTTTGAAGGGGGCGGGGATAAATAAAAATTGTTTCTTACGAATTTGGTTAGTCTGGTTTTATTTCTTTCAAGCTCATAATTACCAGAATGGAATTGGAAAAAAGTCTTACCTAGAAAAAGAAAAGAAAAACAATAAGAAAAAATATTCTAAGGTTTTATTTGTTTAATGGCATATTAACTCCTTATGGGCTATTTAATGCTGAAATCATTTTTTTTTTAAATCCTAAATAAACAGTCTTAAAAACTACTTTAAAAAAATGAATGGGATTTAACATGGTCAAGAAATTGAAGATCAGTTTACAACTTAATTATAGTACCATAATGAACCCTCACTTTACAACCAGAAATACAAATGGCTAAAAACAGTTTTATTTATATAACAATAAAGATGAGGACAATATTCGGAAAAATCCAAACAATACAAGTTTACATCCAAAAAGCACAAATGGCTAAAAACAGTTGAGGTAATAGGTTCATTTGTTAAATCCTATACAATACCTAGCTTAAGGGCCATCATGGGTGGTTTTTAAGCGAGTAAATATAAATCTTTAATCTCACTTCCTAGTGAGACATAGTGTGGTGCAATTTGTTATTGTCATTTCGGTGAGCCTGGTTCAAATCCTGGTCAAGGCAGTTAGCATTTCACTTTGCATTAAGGCATGAAACCATATCTGCCCTATAATCTTCATTCCAAAGAACACCTAGATGGCCAAAACGTTTTTTTTTTCCTGATATTTCACAATAAAGTTGAGGACAACAGTCTGAAAAATCAAAATAATAATTTTTCAACATCATAGCCCCCCACCCCAATTTTTTAGACAAGGAAGACTCAAAGAATACTCGAGAGTACAATAGCTGAAATGTGTTTTTTTTTCTTATATTTCACAATAAAGATGAGGACAACAGTCCGAAAAATCAAAATAACAATTTTTCAATATCATGAACTTAAATACTCCCTCCCCACAAATATTATATATATATATATATATATATATATATATATATACATACACACACACACACAGTAGAAAAGTATATATTAGACAACCTACTTAAGTTTCACCAAAAAGGATCATCAGGGTTAATTGTAATGAAATTAATAAAGAAATTGATTAATTAAAGATTAAAGCTGGAAGCGAATAATCTATTCCCAGGTAAGTAATCTTCTTTATCATATATATATATATATATATACATATATATATATTTATTAGACAAGGAACACTTGAAGAATACTAGCGTGTACAATGACTGAAAATTTTTTTCTTTCTTTCTTATATTTCACAATAAAGACGAGAGCAATAGTCAACATAAACTTAAATACCAACATGAAAAAAAAAAAAAGAAAGAAAAAGACTATTTACTTATGAAATTACTGTATATAAACTAACTGACTCTCATTAAAAAAAAAAAAAAAAAAAAAAAAAAAAAGAAAAAGACTAACTTATGAAATTATTGTATATAAAAACTGACTCTCATTAAAAAAAAAAAAAAAAAAGAAAAAAAAAAGAAGATTCAGTTTAGTCCTGGAATCAGCATCTTTGGATGCAGTTATTTCTTTCTAACATTCTTATGATGCAAAACGGAACGAAAATGCTAGCAGGTCTTTTTTAAAAACACTTTTCCTTTTTTTTCCCAAAAATTTTCTATAGAAACATTCAGAAAGTAGCTTTCGTACGAGCCTGCGGGATCAACAATTGAAGATTCTAAATACAGAAGTACAAAGTACCAAGAAAGAGAGAAAAAAGATTTTTACCCTGAGTAGACCTCATCATGTTTCAGAAGATAGTTTTGTGGAAAGATAGTTTATTTTGGGATATTAACTTATATTACCGTTCTCCATGTACGAACGTTTTTTTTGCAGATCTAGTATTTTTTATCATTTCTTTTATTTTCTTTTCTCTTTTTTTTTTCTATTTTCTTTTTATCAAAGTAGGTAGCACTGCAGTTCGAAGAATTTATAGTAGAACAATTCTAAATTTGCCAAATATCGGAATCGAAAATATTGGTCAGGTTTTTCAGGATCATCACAGGCTTTCCACTTAACAGAAAACAGATTTTACAAAATACATGGGACATTTACAAAAAAAATGTTAGGTTATTATATATATATATATATATATATATATATATATATATATATATATATATATATACACACACACACACACACACTAGCAGAAGTATTGGTCCATGATTGTACTAAAAAGATTTTAGGAACACCATGGAGTGAGAGAGAAAGAGGAAAGAGAGGAGTAAGAGAAATTAATTTTGACTAGTAGAACCTGTGGATATACCATAATTTGATTATTACATCATTTGATATGTTTACTTGAGAGCTATTGCCAGTTGTTCAATATGTATATAATATAATATAAATTCCCTTACAGTTCACTGTTTGTGTCTAGTACAAATAAACTTTGTAGTTTACACGGTTTATAAATTTAATAAATTCTTTCTTTGAAGTCTCAGTAGATTTTTCACAAAGGCAGAACTTTGGAATTGGCTTTTATTGAATTTTTAATTGAATCAAAACTCAAATTTAGTTCATGTTTATGAGTTTCTGAACAAAAACAGAACTGTTCAAAGAATTGCCAATATGCTCTTTTGGTTTTACGGCATGTCAAACCTTGTTGGGTCATTTTATGCTGAAAACGTTCTTGTAGAATGAACATCATAATCCCCTTCACAGGAAGGCTGTGACTAGCGTCCAGTCACCAGATAAAAAAAAAAAAGACAGAGAAACCGAATCAAAACTCAAATTTAGTTCATGTTTATGAGTTTCTGAACAAAAAGATAGCAAAGTTGAAAGAATTGTCAGTATGCTGTTTTGTATTGCAATGAAAAGAGATTAACATTGTTATTATGACCTGGACATAAAATTACTGGAGCTGACAAAATTGGCTCCACACAGGCCTCTCCGACCATCCGTCTAGCTTTAGTAAGGGTCCAAAATGGAGTGTTGCATATCATGGACTGCTCACCCACCAGCATTCCGTCCTTAAGCATCACGGGTTATCACCCACGGCAAACAGGTGGCTCCATGGGTCAGGAATCTTATCCCTCTGCAGAGGTACAGCCGGTGACAGGGCTCAAAAACATTTGTTACACAAATAGGTTGATAAAGACAAGGATGAACCAAACATATTGAACAGGTAATGGTCTTTTTTTTCTTCTTTTTTTTTTTAAGGAAGAGGCTATTTAGCCGGTTCCGGTAAAATAAATCCATGAAAAATCTTTTTTTATCATTAATTTATCTTAAAAAGGAGGAAAAATCAGGAGAAGTAGGCATAAAAAAAAAACAAAAAACAAGCGGCCTGGTGCCTCCTTATCAAACAAGGCCTGAAAAGAGTGAAACAGAGAGGAAAGTAGCTACCACAGCAGAGAGAGCCAGAAGGAAGGAGAGACAAAAATAGCCCTAGAAAGTATCCCTGCTTGAGTGCAGTCACTGCACCAGACACTGCCATTCAAAAATTGGCCTACTCAGCCACTTGCACAGATGCAGATAAAAACTTTTTAAAATTTGGACACTATGCCATTGCCTTTAGCATCCAACGAAAGAAGAAACAAAAACTTATCAATTCCTATAGGTTGATAAAGGCAAGCATTTTGAATGGGTAATGTTTAAGGAGGGAAAAATCAGGAGAGGTAGGAATATTCAGAGATTAAGACCTTGGAGGTAGGAAAAGATCCAATGATAAATAGATAGATAGTGAGGAGTCGGCTGAGCTGACTCTCTTGGTGGGATGCTCTGAACAGCTCCCCCTGCCTCCCTCCCCTTTAAAAAAGAAGAAAAATCTTCACTTCCTCTTGAAAGCTTTATTCATGGGTGCATAATTTGTTTCTCTTGCTTCTCACTGCTGATTCTTCTATTTGACATCCCTACATTCTTTTTTTTTTTTTAAGGAAGAGGCTATTTAGCCGGTTCCGGTAAAATAAATAAACATACTTTTATGCTTATTTTACCGGCCCTGAATTTTTTTTTTTAAATCATGAATGAAATTAATGCTAAATATATCAACACAGATTTAACAAAGATTTATTTTAGGTATACACAATTCATCGAAAAATCCATGTTTTTTTTTCAATACAATTTTGACAATCCACCCGTTTAAAAAAAATTTAATTGATTGATTAGTCAATACTGAAAATTTCATTAAAATCGGATAATTCCCTGATTTTTTATATTTTTTTTTGCAATCGCAAATGTTATATTAATTTTGTAAACACGCCATTTCTAAACAGCATTTCCGGCTATATGTGATCGAAATTGACTGAAAAAATCGTTTTAAATGTATTAAAAATAAATTACATGTGTAATATTATTTTGCTTTATTTTTTAAGCTCATTATGTTACTACTTTTCGACTTACACAAAAATTTGACCTTAAATAGTCGATTTAATTAATTCTAATACGTTTTTAAAATGATTAGCAGACGAAAAATTGGGTATCCCTAATTTATTTATATTCATATTTCGTAAAGGATAAAGATACCGTTGATAACTTTGTGAAGAAAGATGTAAAATGATTGGCTAAAATGTTGTAACCTCATTTCAATTTTATGCCACAGTGACAGTGAGCTAGAAGGAGGGGGGGGGGGGCTCTCAAAGTAGTTTTGACTACCAAGAAGACAACCCCTTTGGTTTTAATTCAGTTTTTTCTCCTTCTAGACCAGTTGCCATACCAAGGTTAAAGAGTCATATATGCTCTACTATTTACCCATAGCTGGAGGGAGAATAGTTGGATTTGTATCTTTCCCAATGTTATTAGCACTATGTGAAATTCAAACAGCCACATCCAAGATTTGAACTAAAGGAAAACATTTGATTATTTTATTTAAAAGTTTAAAAGTTTCTTTGAATTTCAATCTTTATGTAATAAAGTTTATTTGTTGTTTTGTTTTTTTTGTTTTTTTTTTTAAACTCGATTTAAAAAAAAAATTACAAAATTTAAAAAAAAAAATGAAAAGAAATCATAAAAATAAATTTGACTATCATGAATTTTTTCTAAAGTTGGAGAAAATGTCATTTTCCACTATCAATTGTTAAAACATAAAATTGTAACCCTAACCCCAATCCTAACCCTAACCCCAATCCTAAACCTAACCCCAATCCTAACCTAACCCTAAACCTAAACCTAACTAACCCCAACCCTAACGAGATGAATTCTTGTCAAGTACCATTTTAAGAAATTAGCTTTTAGATAGATTGCTTTAAAGTTTGTTTGTATCGCAGAATTGCACAACAACTATTTTTTAAGCTTTAATAAAAGCTTTTAAATAATCCCACATTTATCGTCAAGAAAACCATTTTATTCATTTAGCTTTTAGATAGCTTGAAATATATTGAAATATATTTCAAATATATTTGCTGGCAAAATAGCCTGTGGTGTATTTTACGAGGAGTGGTAAAATAAGCTCGCAAAGCAGGTTTGTCTATTTTACCGGAACCAAATAGCTAGCATTTTTTTTTAAAGAAACAGAATCGATAATATTTGAATATATTTTCATGTAATTTTGAAAAAAATATATTAAGTGAGATTTCAGTGTTATTTTCATTTTTTTCATTCAAATAAATTTCATCAAACAAACAAAACGACGACCTTTACTTTATTTTTTAAGCAATTACCTTTTAGATAATCCCAGATTGCTCGTCAACAACCATTTTAATCTTTTAGCTTTTAGATAGTTTGAAATATATTTAGATATATTTCAAATATATTTGCTGGCAAAATAGCCTGTGGTCTATTTTACTAGGACCGGTAAAATAAGCTCGAAAAGCATGTCTGTCTATTTTACCGGGACCGGCTAACTAGCTAATTCATTTTTATCTTTTGTTTAGTTTTTTTTTTTTACTTTTCTTTCTTCCTTCTTCATCCTTGTCAGTGAGGTGGGAGAGCAATAACACAGAAAGCGCTGGCAGGCCAAAAAAAATCTTTGAAGAGAGAACCCCCCCCCCCCAAAAAAAAAAACCGTACCAAAATAGGAAAGGGAGACTAAATACAAAAACCTGGCCCGTTAAGGTGAACCTAGTACATTCTACAAGTAGTTGGGCTCTATTGAGGTATATATTATATTACACTTCCTCAAATCCTCTTGGAAACCTTCCTCCCCCTCCTCCCTCTCCCCTTCTCCATCCCCCTCCCTCTCTTTCCCCCTCGGTCTCTCTTTCCCACCCTCCCCTTTTTCCTGATGAGATTTTCTTGGTGAAAGGAGATTTTACTCTTATCTCTTAATGTTTTGTGGGACGATTTTTTGGGGGGTAGTGGAGGTGGGGGTGGTGTTGCTTTAAACCCCCTCCTCCACATTTTTTTGTCTTTTAGAAATTAAGATACGTATACTTACCAAACCCCTCCGCACGAGCAGGATGTGACACAAGGTCAATTTCTTAAGCGGAGTTGAACAGGTTTGAATTAAGAGTTTCCCTTCTCCTAGACAGGTTACCTAGCCCAGTCTGCCCTACTATTTACCCATAGCTGGGAGAGGGAGAATAGTTGGATGCATACCTTCCCAAGGGTTATTAGCACTATGTGAACTGCAAACAGCATCGTCCAGGATTTGAACTTGTGTCAACGAGTCCATTTTTAAAAAGTACTTCACCTATTGTATTTCAACACATTTTATACAAATGAGAGAGAGGGGTTCCCTCGAAGAATCAGCACCCCCCCTCCGTCTCTTAAAAAGAAGCCTCGAGATTTTAGCCACTGCAAAATTAAACGAGCAGTGCTTTTGCCCAAACATCCACGTCTTCATTTATGCCAAGGCTTTTGGGCTGACTTCTGATTAAAACGGAAAGTTTTTTGGTGGTACCCAATGACAGTTTAACTACAGTTTGCGAATTGGGTTACGGTTTTAGGGGATTAAGGTTGTTTTTAATTACGTATTGCTTTAAAAAAATAAACAACAAAAAAAACCCCAAATTACTATACATTTAATTAACCATTGAAATTAATTATTGAATCTATTATTGAGACAGTTGTTTGTGTTAGTATTGCAATGTATAATTTCAATTAAACTTAGTTTAAAAAAATATTTTTCAACATTAAATGTATAGTAATTTGGGGTTTTTTGTTGTTTACTTTTTTTAAGCAATACGTAATTAAAAACAACCTTAATCCCCTAAAACCGTAACCCAATTCGCAAAATGTTAATTCATAGACTGTAGTTAAACTGTCATTGGGACCACCAAAAAACTTATATATATATCTATATTTTTGTGTAGTTTCTCAAAGTGTTTTTATTTATTTATTTTCCCATTAAACTAACCCTAACCCCATTTTTTCCCTATTAGATCAATAAATAGATAAATAATTCATCAGTCAGTCAGAGTTTTTTTTTTTAGGTTGGAGTTATAAGAAATAACCAGTATCAGACGCTGTGTTAAAATGAATTTTAAAAAGTTACATGTTTGTTTTACTTGTAATATTGAAATTGTGAATCAGAGAATATATTTTGGTAATTTTGATCGTATTTTCTTCCCGGCCACCTGTCTTTAATTTAAGCTATGTTTTAGCGAGCAAGCTTCAGGAGATTTTACGTCCGAAATTTCCGAGTGTGTTTTTTGTCGGCAAATTAATGAAGATATTTTAATCGCCTCTCCACAGATTTATATCGATAAATCAATGTAAATATTTTACACCCCCCCCCCTTTAAGAAAGAGTTAAATCAAAATTATATAATCAGGATTATCTATCCATCCATCCATCCATCTATCTTAGTTTGTTCATATCTAAGCTGAAAGGTAATCTGAACATTAGCTACATAAATGAGAGTAACCTCCCCTTGTTTCTTTCACTTTGAGGAAGCTGTCTTTTTTAGTCGACCATATTCAATTTTCGGCAAATTAATGAAGATATTCTAATCACCTCCCCACAGAAAAAAAAAACTTTCCGTTTTAATTTTCGACCTAAATCAGAAGTTAACCGGATTTTTTAACAGAGAGCACCCCCTATCTCCACCCCTGATCTCCACAACCACCGCCACCCCCTTATCTCCAGCTCCACCCCCGCAGACAAGAAACATTCCAACCATTAATTATTGAATCTATTATTGAGACAGTTGTTTGTGTTAGTATTGCAATGTATAATTTTAATTAAACTTAGTTTAAAAAAATATTTTTCAACATTAAATGTATAGTAATTTGGTTTTTTGTTTTTTTTTTTTTTTTTTTTAGCAATACATAATTAAAAACAACCTTAATCCCCTAAAACCGTAACCCAATTCGCAAAACGTTAATTCATACTGTCATTAAACTGTCATTGGGTATCACCAAAAAACTTTCCGTTTTAATTTTTTTGACCTAAATCAGAAGTTAGCCGGCTTTTGTTTTAACAGAGAGCACCCCCTATCTCCACCCCTGATCTCCATAACCACCGCCACCCCATTATCTCCACAACCACCTCCGCAGACAAGAAACATTCCAACCATTCTTAGCGGCATGTCATTTCACATATTTCCTCCAAGAACAATACGAGTTAATTGCCATGAGCTGCTTCGACAAACAACCAACACTTCCAGATTCGAAAATGGAAAAATAGAACAAAAACCAAAACGTTCCTTCCTTGTCTGAGACTGCTTTAAAAAAAAAAAAGTTTAGACTTTGCTCCCCCCCCCCTCCGTCTCTCCCCTTCTTCTCCAACCACTCCTCCTCCTCCTCTTCCACTTTCCCCGCCATCTTATCTCTTTAGTCTAAAATACCATTCTGTCCTTTTTCTATCAGGAGCCAGGATGCCTTCCTGTAATTCGATAGGATACATTTCATACCAAAGTAACTTCCCAAATGTAACAAGAAGATTCTACACTCTTGCTTACTTAGATAAATATAATTGCTGGTGCTTGCTTTTTATTTATTTATTTATATTTTTTATCCTTTTTTTTTTACCCTGCTTCATATTGCGAAAACTTGTGCGTAATTTATGAGGAAGTGCGTCCCGGTCTCCCGCCTCAAAAACCGTTACCTGGTGACTATCAAAATAACAACCACAGCTTCGTCGTAATTCTTGTCTATTTATCGTAAGTAAGTAAAGTAAAGTCGTCGGGGCGGCCTAAAGTCGGTATCAGCCAATCAGCGAGGGAGTCTATCTCCCTTTCACTTGCGCTAGACCAAGGAGATTATTTTAGCGTCTGAGGTGGAGCGCCACACCTACCATCAGCTCCTTACTTTACCGCACAGATCCCTGTGCTACTCATAACGCTGAGTTGGCGAGGACCGGTATCGAACTAGGAACCTTTTATCGTAATTCTTGTTAATGTTTAGATATGAAGATGGATATATAGTTTTGAATAGATTGAGATAAATAGATAGATAGATAAACAATAATAATAGATAGATATGAACAAATGGAGATAGATAGATATTTTCGACAAGTAAATGTATTTGTGGGGGGTCGCTTCTTTTTTTGTCGTAATTCTTGTTTATTTAAACTAAAAACAAGACATTAAACCAACATGAATAAAAAAAAATCTTAGTATTTAAAGTAATATAGATAAATATGAACAAATTGAGATAGATAGATGGATAGTTTTGAATAGACTGAGCTGGGTTGTTATTTTAATAGTCACCGGGCAGCAACTCGTGAGGCAGGAGACTGGGACGCACTTCCTCATAAATTACCAGCTTGTGCCCAGAACTTTTTTGGCTGCAATGCTGCAGAAAAGAATTTAAGTTAGTTTGTTTTGTTTTAAGGCACATCAACCTCGGTGGGTCATTTAATGACCCAATTTCTATAAACACATTTTTCTATTTAACCCATAGATGAGTTGGGTTTGGTTTATTTTTTTTTTATTTTTTATGGCATATCAACCTCAGTGGGTCATTTAATCCTGAATTGATTGTAGTGGTTGCTTGTTTGATGCTAGTTTTATTCATTTAGTAGGATTTATTGTTTTTGTTGTTTTTTCTTAGCATTATTGCCCTATCAAATATCTCTCTCCAATGTGCCATCTTTTGATGTATTATGGTAACATCAATACCAAAACTGAATCATTGCTTTCAACAATGTCACTGGTTGTCCTCAGGGGGATTATTGATTATAGTGGTTGTTTGTTTGATGCTAGTTTTATTAATTTAGAATGATTTATTGTTGTCTTTTTTTTTTTAGTATTATTGCTATATCAAATATCTCTCTCCAATGTGCCATCTTTTGATGTATTAAAGTAACATCAATACAAAAATTTAATCATTACATCTCCTATTATGCATCAATTTTTAAAAGCATTATTGCCCTATCAAATATCTCTCTCCAAGGTGCCATCGTTTGCTGTATTATACATCAATACAAAAATTATGTCACTGGTTGTCCTCAGGGGGATTATTGATTATAGTGGTTGTTTGTTTGAAGCTCATTTGGAAGGATTTATTGTTGTCCTATTTTCTTTTTTTAGTATTATTGCTCTATCAAATACCTCTCTCCAATGTGCAATCTTTGGATGTATTAAAGTAACATCAATACAAAAATTATGACTCTGGTTGTCCTCAGGGGATTATTGATTATAGTGGTTGTTTGTTTGATGCTAGTTTTATTAATTTAGAAGGATTTATTGTCGTCTATTTTCTTTTTTAGTATTATTGCTATATCAAATATCTCTCTCCAATGTGCCATCTTTGGATGTATTATGGTAACATCAATACAAAAATTATGTCACTAGTTGTCCTCAGGGGGATTATTGATTATAGGGTTGATTGTTTGATGCTAGTTTTATTCATTTAGAAGGATTTATTGTTGTCTTATTTCATTTTTTGTTGTTTTAGTATTATTGCTCTATCAAGCATCTTTCTACAATGTGCCATCTTTTTCTGTATAACATCAATACCAAAATTGAATCCTTGTATCTGCTTATTATGCATGAATTCTGTTTTGGTACACTTTTCCGCATGTTATTATAGAGCCGTCACTTCCATTGGAGTCAGTGCGTGGGATTTGGCTTGGTTAATTCCCACAAGGAGTGAACAAGACTTAAACGTTACCTTCTTATCTTTGGTTGCTGCCAAAAGCTGGCAGCCGTGTAACTATAAATACATCTGTAATCCTAGAGTCCGCTTGCAAGAGAACTACACCTTGTTTGCGGGAAAATCACCTCCCCCCCCCTTAGAGCGGCACGAAGATCAATCCAGGATGGTCGGTGGGATTGCGATTGAAGAAGCTCACTCACCTCAAAATGAAGATATTCATTATTTTGGCAACGGATTTGAAACAATGCGTTCAACTCAAACGTGTATAAAGCCGAAATAGATTTTTGTTTTGTGATAGGTATAAGGGTTATTTCCTATAACTCCAACCTAAAAAAAGGGGAACCACTCTGAATGAATTTTATTTGCTAATTAATCTACCCATTATTTTCCCATTAAACTAACCCTAACCCTGTCTTCTTTTTTCCTAGTAGATCAATAAATAAATAATTTATCAGTCATGAGTGATTCCCCTTTGTTTATGTTGGAGTTATAGGAAATAACCGAATCACCTTCATTATATGTTATATTTATATTTTTGGTAGTTTCTCAAGGTGTTTTTATTTATTTTTATTTATTTATTTTCCCATTAAGTAAAGTTGACGGGGCAGCCTAAAGTTGGTATCAGCCAATCAGAGTCTATCCCCTTTTCAATAGCGCTAGACCAGGTTAGCTCAGTCGGTAGAGCGTTCGCTAGAAACCACAAAGTTCCTAGTTTGATACCGGTCCTCGCCAACTCAGCGTATGAGTAGCACAGGGATCTGTGCAGTAAAGTAAGGAGCTAATGGTAGGTGTGGCGCTTCACCTCAGATGCTAAAAACAATCTCCTTGGTCTAGCGCATTTTCCCATTAAACTAACCCTAAACCCGTCTTCTTTTTTCCTAGTAGATCAATGAATAAATAAAAAATTCAGTCAATCAGAGTGGTTCCCCTTTTTTTTTTTAGGTTGGAGTTATAAGAAATAACCGGTATCAGACACTGTGTTAAAATTCAAAGAAGTTACATGTTTGTTTTACTTGTAATATTGAAATTGTGAATTAGAGAATATATTTTGGTAATTTTGAACGTATTTCCTTCCCGGTTACCTGTCTTTAATTTAAGCTATGTTTTAGCGAGCAAGCTTCAGGAGATTTCACATCCGAAATTTCCGAGTCGTGTTTTTGTCACTTTTTTGTCGGCAAATTAATGAAGATATTTTAATCGCCTCCCCACAGATTTATATCGATAAATCAATGGAAATATTTTACCCCCCCCCCTTTAAGAAAGAGTGAGAAAGAGTTAAATCAAAATTATATAATCAGGATTATCTATCTATCTATCCATCTATCTATCTTAGTTTGTTCATATCTATCTAAACTGAAAGGTAATCTGAACATTAGCTACATAAATGAAAGTAGCCTCCCCTTGTTTCTTTCACTTTGAGGAAGCCTTCTTTTTTAGTCAGCCATTTTCATTCCGCCATAATCAATACAACTGCATGTTTTAACACGAAAATATCATAAAATGTGTTCTTAATAACAATTAAGTTCATTTCAAATAATGCGCAAGCACAATTAAGAACACATTTTATGATATTTTCATGTAAAAACATGCAGTTGTATTGATTTGAATAAATTTGTATTTTCAGTGTAGATTTACGGTGAAATGAAAATGGCCGACCAAAACAGACGGCTTCTTCAAAGTGAAAGAAACAAGGAGAGGATACTTGTAGCGAGATGGTGAATATCCTGAGTTTTGCGAGGACTACTATTAGAAAAGGAGGAAGAAGAAATAAGAGATAGTAAAGGGTTAAAAAAAAGTGATGAACACAAAACGGTTTGTCGGGAATTTGACCGGGGCGTGACCCCGCCAAATGGAGAATAGAAAGCCAACCGGAAGTTTCGGGTATTGACCGGAACCGGAAGTCAGGTGGTGACGTGGAATGACGAAGAAAAATACTGGCCTCTTTTTTGCTTCCCGAGGCCTAGGGGACAGACGGGCCTCTGGTCCCTAGTGTGGGATTACAGTAATTTAACATAGTCCTCTCTCTCTTTCTCTCTGCCTTTCCTCCTCTCCGACACAACCCACGAGACGAGCCCTGGAAATAAAAGCTAAGCAGATTGTGACGATATATTTCTCGCGTTGTACTTTTTTATCGACAAGATGACCGCCACGTGCCGAACACCTTTTTAGTGTCGTGAATTTGGAGGCATGTTGACAAGACCTGCTATACGACATACACCGCAACGTTACCTATATCCGTTTTAGTACCGTGAATATACCGCTACGTTACATACTCTCATTTATGTAGCTAATGTTCAGATTACCAACTGAAAGTCCACTTGCAAGAGAACTTCACCTTGTTCATGGAAAATCCAACCCTCTCCCCCTAGAGCGGCACGAAGATCAATCCGGGATGGTCGGTGGGATTGCAATTGAAGAAGCTCACTCACCTCAAATTGAAGATATTCATTATTTTGGCAACGGAGTTGAAACTATGCGTTCGACTCAAACGTTCATAAAGCAGAAATAGATTTTTGTTTTGTGATAGATATCAGACGCTGTGTTATTGAAAGCATTTGTGTAACGACTATGTGTGTGTGATGTGATCATCTAGAAGACTATAAGCTTATTGGTAGGGTGTGTGCAGACAGAGGAAGAGGAGGAAGGGGTGGAGTTAGAAGGTCTATCAGATTGGGAAGTAAAACTCTAACGGCCACGGTTCACAGATAAATGTGTAGATGATGTGCTTTCTGGTCAAATTCATAAACGTGTGGCAAATACTTAATGATTGAGCTGTGGTTAAATATTATAGCAAATTCAGTTGGCAGGTGATTTATATTGATTAATTCTGGTAGAAAACACTGTGGTGTAATGGTTATCATTATAGGAAATGGACACAGTGATATGAGTTCAAATCCTGGACATGGCTGTGAGCAAGTAAATGATTAGTATTATTTTGATTTTTTGGACTGTTGTCCTCATCTTTATTGTGATATGTAAGTAGAGTTGGCGGAGTGGCCTATTGTCGGTAGCAGCCACACAGTGAGGGAGTCTATCCCCTTTTTACTAGTGCTAGATCAGTTGACAGGTGTTTTGTATTCATTAATTCTGGTAGAAAACACAGTGGTGTAATGGTTATCACTGTAGAAAATGGACACAGCGATATGAGTTCAAATCCTGGACATGGCTATGAGCAAGTAAATTTGAATTGATTATGATTATTTGATTTTTCAGACTGTTGTCCTCATCTTTAGTGTCATATGTAAGTAGAGTTGGCGGAGTGGCCCAGGTAGAGTTGATTAGTATTATTTTGATTTTTCGGACTGTTGTCCTCATCTTTATTGTGTTATGTAAGTAAGTGAAGGCGGAGTGGCCTATTTTCAGTATCAGCCAGACAGAGAGGGAGTCTATCCCCTTTTTACTAGTGCTAGACCAGAGAGATTGTTTTACTGAAGTGGAGTTGATTAGTATTATTTTGATTTTTTAGACTGTTGTCCTCATCTTTGTTGTGATATCTAAGTAAGTAGAGTTGGCAGAGTGGCCTATTGTCGTATCATCCGGACAGCGAGGGAGTCTATCTCCTTTTTACTAGTGCTAGATCAGTTGGCAGGTAATTTGTATTGATTAATTCTGGTAGAAAACAGTGGTGTAATGGTTACCAATGTAGGAAATGGACACAGTGATATGAGTTCAAATCCTGGACATGGCTGTCAGAAATTAAATGATTATCATTATTTTGATTTTTCAGACTGTTGTCCTCATCTTTATTGTGACTAGCAAATATGTTTACTCTCCAGGTGTAAATATTTAACTTTTAATGTAATAAGATATTATATTAAATTAGAAAGGCAAATGAAACTAAATAAGAATACAGATAAAAAGATCTGAAATAGAGGGCATAATGGAAAAATAGTTCAATATGTAAAAAGTATAATAATCTTGATCTAACTCTCTCTTACTCTTGTAACGTAGCGGCGTCGTCACGGTACCAAATAGATATATTTGTTACGTAGTGCCTTTTCTTTGACGGCACTAAATATCTATACGTTGTATACTTCTCTTCTGGCCGGCTTGGTACTTCTATCTTCTATCTTCTACAGGTCTGGTCTTTCTTATCTGGGGTTTCCGTGTCTGGTTCTGTTGGGATCACTACTTATCAAAAGCCTTGTGCTATTGTTAGCTTTTAGTAATAACAACAAGACTTCGATTTACAATGATGTTACTTTATTCATGAACCCCAGACCAGACAATGCGCGCGGAGAGTCACATCTTGCTAGCTTCACTTCTAAGTCCTCTCTCCCTAACTGACTAACTGCAACTCCGAGTTGCTTACACCTTAAACTGGAAGAGCTTCTATTGACTTCCGTTCTCACGTTCCATCCCCAGAACGCAAGATGAGAGTGAGGTCAAGCATTGTCACTCACTCTCAAGGCCATCAGCTGTACTGATCGCCATAAGGATTTCTATACTACCTTAAAAAGATATTAGGGATCCATAATTATGTAACACTCTTTCTTAAAAGAACTTTAAAAAATTGCATCTTGAATAATTTGGACTGTCTCATTTTTATCCAGAGGGTGTTGCAGGATGATAACAGATGGAAGATTTAGGAACACGTGTGAGTGTGTGTATATATATATATATATATATATATATAATATTAGACCAAACGTAACTCTGAGTAGATAATTGAGATTAGGGAAAAGGGAGTTAGCAAAGTGAATAAAATTTTTTTAAATACATCAGGAAGAAACCTTAAAATCATTTTGTATGCTTTCTAAGAAAGGAAATGTTTGACCTCATTTAAGCTAAGGGTTGCTGGTTGTGAAATTTAACATAGAAATACATTTCAAATTCTCCCATCTCTCTCTCTCTCTCTACTCTCTTGAGAAACTAACATTCAAGAGATACATAGAGGAGGAAGAAAGTGATATGTAGGAAGTAAAGTAAGAGATGGGTCAATTTTTGACTTAATTGTAAATTATGACTAATTAGAACTAATTAAAACAGAATTTTGTTCAAACATAATTCAGTCCTAAAAAAAAAAAAAAAAAAAAAAAAAAGGAATAATTTAGTATAATTTTCATGTCATTAAACTAAACAGTAAAAAAGCCTTTAGAAAGCAAAAGTTGATTATCTCAGCTTTAGTATAATTATAGATAATAGATATAGTTAGCATGGAGATTTTTAACAAATAAAATTTTAGATTTTCCTTCCTCACTCAGTTAAACAACCCCCACCCCGCCAAAAAAAAAACATCTTTCCAATTGCATAGTCAATCAGCTAAGCCTTTTTTTTTTGTATAAACTTGCTGTCCTCTGCAACTTGCTTGACCCGATGAAATATATTTTGCGACAGCTGGTTATGAATTTTTAAAAAAGAAAGAATAAATTCAATATATTTGAAAATGTAAATATAGTCAAATGTTGATGAGTCAGAATAAATTTAGAGTCAACTTTTTTGTTTTTTTACACAGAAATAGGAAGAGAAGGGCATCGAACAAAGGAGGGTGGGTGGGTCTTAATTCGTTATAAAATTAGACCCAAGCAATATTTGCATTGGTTAAGATGAGATAATAACACAGGAATTGTAATTGGATATATTTAGTTGAATCCATTGTTTTAAAATTATTTTTTTTTTTTTTTAAAAGCAAGAAAGAAAGGACTAATACCGGTTTCTGATTATTTTATGATATTAAATCAGATTTAAACTTTCATTTTGAGTACCATTTCGTATATATATATATATATCTTATTATAATGGAGATTGTGTGTTTTTCTGTCTGTAACCGAAACTATATTACTACTCAAGTCACAATTCCCTTAATTATTTACGTCAAATTCTCCATGATTTCATTCTTTTAAACCTTCAGTTATTAATAAAAATTTTTTACATTATTAATACTGTTGACCATATCTACGTACTAATAACATGCAATTGTATTTATATATACAACAAAATAGCGGTTTACAGTTTGAACGAGAAGGCTAATTTGCATATTGATATTTAAAATTTTATTTTAATAAATATGTGCTTGGTATTATTGATTTCTAATTGTTTGGTTTTATCTTAAGAAATATAAACAAAAATCTCGTAGATAAATCTTAAAAGAAATTTATTTACAAGAAGAAATAACTGTAATATTATCCTTTACTTCCTATTTTAACTAAATAGTTAAATTAGGAAAATTTACCAATGAAACAGGGGAGTAATGGAAAATGATGGAATAGTTAGTTTCAAAGTTGTTCTATTTTTCGATTATACCCCCTCTGTTGCAAATCTTTTTATCTGCATTCTTAGTCAGTTTCATTAGCCTTTCTAATTTAATATGATATTTTATTATATTAAAACTTAAATACTTGCACCCGGAGGGTGCATATATTTGCTAGTATATATGATAAAGATAAATCTAATGAGTCAGACGAACCTACTAAAAGTTTTGCTTAATGATCTTCAGGGCTAAGATCTGACATTATTTGCTCTACTTAGGTATTGAGCACTTTTTACTTATTAGCTTTAGTCTCCTGGCGGTTTTGTATGAATATATACATCTTATATATATATATATATATATATATATATATATATATATGCATATAAATTGTTTTTTCTTTTGGCCAAAATATTGTACTAATAGATTATTTTTTGTTGGTACGATTATCTTGGTCTTTTCTTTTTTCCAAAAATTTTTTTCTTCCAGGTTGATGTTTGGTAGTATATTTTTACAATCAAACTATTTGCTGGGTTTTTTCTCACCGCGAGGATTTACCAACAAGTTTGGTATATTAAAATATACTATATATATATATATATATATATATATATATATATATTTTAATGTATTTGTTTTTCTGTTATTGTTATTATTGTCATACATATAAAGGGGCAGTTTATGTGTATGTATGTCCGGAGGAAATTATGAAAATAAAACAAAGTAAATATTTATAAACATTCACTATCACTAGATCTTGCTTTTTGAGTAAAAATAATGAAGATTTGATTTATATTCATGAAAATAATTAAAAAATAAAATTTAAAGGATAACAGCATGGAATTTTTTTTGCATTCAATATTTTAAATCAATCTTTGAATTGGGCACCCAATGAGAATCAGTCTCACTAGCAATAATTGATTAATATTCCATCATGTGAAGTGCCCAAGCAGAATCCTAGCTGTGCAGCCATACAGTAGTACTAGCACAGATACACATATGGAATAACTCTTGCTTTATCTGATCTCTCTGATAGGATAAAGATAAAGCTTAGTTTAGTTTGGTACAAGGCTAGAAGAACTGGGCGCCCAGTGAGAATCAGTTTCACTAACAATGATTCATTAATATTTCATCATGTGAAGTGCCTAAGGAAAATCCTTGCTGTGCAGCCATACAGTAGTACTGGCACAGCTACAGCTCGCATAACTGATCTTTCTGATAAAGATAAAGCTTAGTTTGTACAAGGTTACAAGAATTGGGCACCCAGTGAGAATCAGTCTCACTAACAATGATTGATTAATATTCCATCATGTGAAGTGCCCAGGCAGAATCCTAGCTGTGCAGCCATGTGTGTGTGTGTGTGTACTGGCGCAGCTACACATTGGAATAACTGATCTTTCTGATAAAGATAAAACTTAGTTTGGTACAAGGTCACAAGAATTGGGCACCCAGTGAGAATCAGTCTCACTAGCAATGATCGATTAATATTCCATCATGTGAAGTGCCCAGGCAGAATCCTAGCTGTGCAGACTGGCGCAGCTACACATTGGAATAACTGATCTTTCTGATAAAGATAAAGCTTAGTTTGGTACAAGGTCACAAGAATTGGGCGCCCAGTGAGAATCAGTCTCACTAACAATGATTGATTAATATTCCATCATGTGAAGTGCCCAGGCAGAATCCTAGCTGTGCAGCCATACAGTAGTACTGGCACAGCTACACATTGGAATAACTGATCTTTCAGCCAAGGTAGGATCTCCTAGCTGTGCAGCCATGTAGTACAGCTACAGCTCGCATAACTGTGATTAAGATAAAGCTTAGTTTGGTACAAGGTCACAAGAATTGGCGCCCAGTGAGAATCAGTCTCACTAACAATGATCGATTACTATTCCATCTTGTGAAGTGCCCAGGCAGAATCCTAGCTGTGCAGCCATACGGTAGTACAGCTACAGCTCGCATAACTGATATTTCTGATTAAGATAAAGCTTAGTTTGGTACAAGGTCACAAGAATTGGGCGCCCAGTGAGAATCAGTCTCACTAACAATGATCGATTACTATTCCATCTTGTGAAGTGCCCAGGCAGAATCCTAGCTGTGCAGCCATACAGTAGTACTGGCACAGCTACACATTGGAATAACTGATCTTTCTGATAAAGATAAAGCTTAGTTTGGTACAAGGTCACAAGAATTGGGCGCCCAGTCTCACTAACAATGATCGATTACTATTCCATCTTGTGAAGTGCCCAAGGAAACTCCTTAAGTTGAATTGAAAGCAAGAAAAGTGTTTGGTAAGAAAAGTTTTAACAATTTCTGATATGAACGAGAAACATCAAGTTATTTTTCTCTGTACTTTTTCTTTTCTCTTTATCAATATAATTCATATGAAATAAGCCAAGTAAATTTGTTATAATGGCACGCTCTTATCTCCCCGAGGGGTGCTGTAATAACGGGAGTCTACTGTATGTGTAATCAATATATAAGTGACTGGTAAGGCTGCATTTCAGTTCCACTAAGTAGGTCTTCGGAGAGGGAGGTAAAATTACCATATTCATTAAGTGATGCGGATGTTGGAAGATAGAGATGATGAAAAAGCCAGAAAGATGGTAAATTGCAACAAAATGAATTAACCCCTTTCTTACCAAATTTACAAGTTTTTAGTCCACCTATTAAGGCCATATTTTCCAGCCAAAAAAATGGCCACAATGTGTTTTTTTTTTAATGCCATTACAGAGAAATACCCACTGGAAGATGTGTTTCTTTATAAATTTGTTAGATTTTTTTTTTCTTATTGCAAGTGTGTGTGTGTGTGTATATATATATATATATATATACTAGACAAAATGTGACCGTTGGGTCACCCATTCAGCTCTGGGTAGATAATTGAGATTAGGGAAAAGTGAGTATGCAAAGCGAATAAAAAAAATAAGAATACGGCCGGACATCATTTTGTATGTTAAGCTTTCTAAGAAAGGGAATGTTTGACTTAATTTAAGCTACTGGTTGCTGCTTGTGAAATCTAACATAGAAATACATTCTAAATTCACGTGCATGTGTGTGTGCGTATATCTCTCTCTCTCTCTCTCCCAGAGAAACTAACATTATATAACGAGGAGGTAGTCAAGAGATACATAGAGGGGAAAAAGGTGATAGACAGAAAGTAAAGTAAGAGATTGGTCAATTTTTGACTTAATTGCAAATTACGATTAATTATAACCAATTAAAACGGATTTTTTTCCAAACATAATTCAATCCTAAAAGTAAGGAATAATTTAGTATAATTTTCATATCATTAAATTAAATAGGAAAAAAGACTTAGGGAACCAAAAGTTGATTCGCTCAGCTTTAGTATAATAATAATAATAATATATATAATATATGTATATATATATATATATACACACATGTAAAATAGTGAAAAATTTTGAAAAAAACACAGGTTCAAATAAAATGAATGATATTTATTCAGCCAACACTGCAGTGTTTCAATCTGTTTAGTAGATCTTCTTCAGGGCTTTTATTGATATAAGGAAAAGTAAAATTTATCACAGAATAATAAGGAGACTGTGATAGTTGTTGTTGGTCAGTTTGTTTAAAAATGTTTTGAATGGAAAATTAGCACTCTTAGAATAGTCCGAAATGTTATGAAACACTGGGATAAACAGTTTTGAAGGATGTAATATGAAATGAAATAATAATAATAGAAAAAATGTAGAAATGTTCTGCACACAAAGAAATAACGATCTTCCTCAGAGTAAATCCTTATTTTTTTTTACTCTGAGGAAGGTCGATATTTCTTGGTGTGCGGAACATTTCTACATTTTTTCTATCATTATTATTTCATTTCATTTTGTTATTTAAAAATAATAAGATAGAATAATGTACACATGATAAACTCCTACACATGTAAGTTAAATTAATTAAAATATCCTATTTTATCCATTCTATATTTTCTTTCCTTTATTTCTCTTTTCAACATACCGTCGGATTCCGTCGGATTAGTAAAGAATTAACGTCTATTTCCCTGAAATAGACTATAATGCTCAATCTCTAAGTCTTTTGTTATTTCTTTACTTATATATTTGCTCTGTGACTCTAACATTAAGAGCACACATTGAGCTCTCAAACTGCGACAGTTTTTTAAATAAAACTACTGTGTCGTAAGGAAGATTTCTTCTCTGGACTTTTGGATTATATATATATATATATATATATATAATGAGAAGAAAAAAGTGAAGTCATTTCTAAGCAATGAATAAATAAATAAATCTACAAACAAACAAACAAAAAAAAAACAAAAAAAAAATATAACCCCTAAAAGTTAAGTTATTTTAGGAACCTCATTTAATTGCATTATTCGCAGAGGATGGTATCAAGAGATACATAGAGCGGAAAAAGGTGATAGACAGAAAGTAAAGTAAGAGATTGGTCAATTTTTGACTTAATTGCAAATTACGATTAATTATAACCAATTAAAACGGATTTTTTCCAAACATAATTCAATCCTAAAAGTAAGGAATAATTTAGTATAATTTTCATGTCATTAAATTAAATAGGAAAAAAGCCTTAAAGAACCAAAAGTTGATTCGCTCAGCTTTAGTATAATAATAGAAAAAATATATATATATATATCTATAGCTCTGATGATGAGGCCTTATATATATATATATATATATATATATATATATATATATATATATAATGAGAAGAAGATAAGTTAAGATATTTCTAAGCAATGAATAAATAAATAAAGCTACAAACAAACGAACAAACAAACAAACAAAAGAAACAAAAAAATAAATATAACCCCTAAAAGTTAAGTTATTTTAGGAACCTCATTTAATTGCATTATTCGCTGACATTCCCAGCTCTCTCTCCTCTGCCCCCGTCCGTGGGAAATCATTTAACAAGATTTAGGGGATCTGACCAATAGTTGGAATCCTGTGTGACTGTGTCACTATGGTCTTCTGAGGTTGTGTGAATTTGTTTGACTTGGATTCTGATTCCTTTGTTCTGGTGGGCATGTCTGCGTTCGATCCCCCCTCCACACACACACCCACACACCCCTGACCAACAACCTATTTGAATTGTTAGAGACAAACTATCTAGCTTTATTTTTATTTCACACTATTTTCTTTTATGTGATAATAATAATAATAATGGTAAGGGTGATAATGGTGATTGTGTTGACAATAATAGTGGGGCAATAATAATAATAATAATAATGGTATTGATGGTAATGGTGGGGGTGATATCAATAATAATAACAACACTATTTTCTTTTATCTGATAATAATAATAATAATAATAATAATAATAATAATAATAATAATGTTTTTGATGGTGATTTTGGTGACAATGATGGTGGGGTTGTTAATAATGATAATAATAATGGTGAGGGTGGTAATGGTCATTGTGGTAATAATAATAATAATAATGGTGAGGGTGGTAATGATAATGGTGGTGATGGTGGGGTAGTAATAATAATAATGGTGTTGATGGTAATAGTGGGGGTGATAATAATAATAATAACACTATTTTCTTTTATCTGATAATAATAAGAATGATAATAATAATAATAATAATGATGCTAATAATGTTTTTGATGATGGGTTGGTATTAATGGTGATGGTGATGTTGATAATAAAAATAATAATAATAATAATAATAATAATGGTGGTGGTGGAAATTGTGGTAACAATGCTAGTAAGGTTGACAACAATAATAATAATAATGGTGAGGGTGATAACAATAATAATAACAACACTATTTTCTTTTATCTGATAATAATATATAATAATAATGATAATAATAATAATGTTTTTGATGGTGATTTTGGTGACAATGATGGTGGGGTTGGTAATAATGATAATAATAATGGTCATTGTGGTAATAATAATAATAATGGTGAGGGTGGTAATGATAATGGTGGTGATGGTGGGGTAGTAATAATAATAATGGTGTTGATGGTAATAGTGGGGGTGATAATAATAATAATAACAACACTATTTTCTTTTATCTGATAATAATAATAATAATGATGATGATGATGATGATGATGATGATAAAATTTTTGATGGTGGGTTGGTATTTAATGGTAATAATAATGGTGGTGGAAATTGTGGTAACAATGCTAGTAAGGTTGACAATAATAATAATAATAATAATAATAATAATGGTGAGGGTGGTAATGATAACGGTGGTGATGGTGGTGAGATAACAATAATAATAACAACACTATTTTCTTTTATCTGGTTATAATAATAATAATAATAATGATAATGTTTTTGATGGTGATTTTGGTGACAATGATGGTGGAGTTGGTAATAATGATAATAATAATGGTGAGGGTGATGGTCATTGTGGTAATAATAATAATAATGGTGAGAGTGGTAATGATAATGGTGTTGATGGTAAAAGTGGGGGTAATAACAATAATAATAACACTATTTTCTTTTATTTAATATTAATAATAATAATAATAAGTAATAAAAGTATTTCTGAGAATACAAAATCATAATAATGATAATAGTGGTAATTGTGGTGATATTGCTAGTGAGGGTGATAATAATAATAATAATGTTTTTTAATGGTGATTTTGGTGACAATGATGGTGGGGATGGTATTAATGATAATAATAATGGTAGTGATGATAATAATAATGATAATAGTAATAATGGTGGTGGTGGTGAAAATAGTGCTAGTGAGGTTGGTGATAATAATAATAACAATAATAAAAATAATAATGGTGAGGGTGGTAATGATAACGGTGGTGATGGTGGGGTAGTAATAATAATAATGATAGTGATGTTAATGGTGGGGGTGATGACGACAATAATAATATCAACACTATTTTCTTTTATCTGATAATAATAATGATAATAATAATGTTGATTGTGGTGACGATGCTAGGGAGGTTGATAATAATAATGATGATGATAATGGTTTTGATGGTGGTTTTGGTGACAATGATGGTGGGGGTGGTATTAATGATGATGGTGATGGTGATAATAATAATAATAATAATGGTGGTGGAAATTGTAGTAACAATGCTAGTAAGGTTGGCAACAATAATAATAATGGTGAGGGTGGTAATGATAACAGTGGTGAGGGTGGGG
>CM042182.1:38563002-38578002 GCA_023376005.1 Doryteuthis pealeii | reverse complement strand
ATTTAATTAAATTCAAAGATTTTAAAATACATTCCCTTGACTCCCTCTCACCATCCGTCCCTATTGGTCATCGTCTTTAGCAAGTCCTAGTTTTACGTTATCCTATTCTATTTAAGATTTTAAAATACATTCCCTTGACACCCTCTCACCATCCGTCCCTATCAGTCATTGCCTTTAGCAGGTCCTAGTTTTATGTTATCTTATTCTATCTAAGATTTTAAAATACATTCCTTTGACTCCCTCTCACCATCCGTCCCTATCGGTCATCGCCTTTAGCAAGTCCTAGTTTTACGTTATCTTATTCTATTTAAGATTTTAAAATACATTCCCTTGACTCCCCTCTCACCATCTGTCCCTATCAGTCATTGCCTTTAGCAGGTCCTAGTTTTATGTTATCTTATTCTATCTAAGATTTTAAAATACATTCCCTTGACTCCCTCTCACCTTCCGTCCCTATCGAATATAGCTCTAGAAAAATCCGAGTTTTATTTCATCTTATTCTTGTAGCTGTTTATAATGTTACATTTAATTAAATTCAAGATTTTAAAATACATTCCCTTGACTCTCTCTCACCATCCGTCCCTATCGAACATAGCTCTAGAAAAATCCGAGTTTTATTTCATCTTATTCTTGTAGCTGTTTATAATGTTACATTTAATTAAATTCAAGATTTTAAAATACATTCCCTTGACTCTCTCTTACCATCCGTCCCTATCGAACATAGCTCTAGAAAGATTTGAGTTTTATTTCATCTTATTCTTGTAGCTGTTTATAATATTGCATTTAATTAAATTCAAGATTTTAAAATACATTCCCTTGACTCTCACTCACCATCTGTCCCTATCAATCATCGCCCTTGTAAAATCCTAATTTTATTTCATCTTATTCTTGTAGCTTTTTATTATGTTGCATTTTTCTGAAAAAAATCTGGGTTGATACACTTTTCATTATTATCAATGCATGCCAATAGCACAGATTCCTTTGATTCTCTCTCATCATCCGTCCCTATCGGTCATCGCTCTTGTAAAATCCTAGTTTTATTTGATATCATTTTTGTAGCTTTTTATAATGTTGATTTTAATCAAGATTTTAAAATTGATTCCTTCTCACCAGCCATCGCTCAAGAAAAATCCAAGTTTTACTTTTTCTTGTACTTTTTATTAAAAAATTTTGGGTTTGATACATTTTTTATTATTATCAATGCATACCAATAAAAATTCCCCCCTTTAAAAATCTCTTGAGATGGAATGTTCCAATATTTAAAGGTATCACTCATGGACCCTTATCTCTTTGGTCTTACAGTCAGAAATACAGAAAATGCTATTTATATATTAGACTCATTTACTTTCTCCCCCTTTTTTAAAATGCTTCTCCCCCTCTTTTTAAAAATGCTTCTCCCCCTCTTTTTAAAATCCTTTCACTCCCCACCCTTTTAAAAATCTTTTGAGATGGAATGTTCCAATATTTGAAGGTATCACTCATGGACCCTTGTCTCTTTGGTCTTACAGTCAGAAATACAGAAAATGCTATTTATATATTAGACTCATTTCTTTTCACTCCCCTCCCTTTAAAATCCTTTCTCCCCACATTTTTAAAAATCTTTTGAGATGGAATGTTCCAATATTTGAAGGTATCACTCATGGATCCTTGTCTCTTTTGTCTTACAGTTAGAAATACAGAAAATGCTATTTATATATTAGACTCATTTCCTTTCTCCCCCTCTTTTTAAAATCGTTTCACCCCCCACTCTTAAAATCTTTTGAGATGGAATGTTCCAATATTTGAAGGTATCACTCATGGACCCTTGTCTCTTTGGTCTTACAGTCAGAAATACTGAAATTGCTATTTATATATTAGACTCATCCTTCTAAATTGTAACAGACTTAAATATATCCGCGCCAATTACTATCAAGCAAGAAACCTGAGAGACATCTTTAAGAATACAAACCCTGAAAACATTTTAAATTTTATCAAAAAAAAAAAAAAAAAGCAACCTTTTCAACAAAATATAACAGAATATAACCAATTATCTCCATAGAACCACTACTTTAAAGACTGAAATCCAAAATAACCTTTTTGGCATTAAATGACCCACAGGAGTTGATATGTCGTTAAACAAAACTCAAACCCCCATAAAACCACTACTTTAAAGACTGAAATCCAAAATAACCTTTTTGGCATTAAATGACCCACAGTGGTTGATATGTCGTTAAACAAAACTCAAACTTTCTCCCCATCCTTTTTAAAATCCTTTCTCCCCCACCTTTTTTTTTAATCTTTTGAGATGGAATGTTCCAATGTTTGAAGGTATCACTTATTGATTTTTGTCTCTTTTGTTATATCTGCGTCTGTGGGTGTGTGTGTGGGTGGGTGGGTGTATAAAGAGAGAGTAGTCATCCATTTGAGATCGATATGATTCAGTTAACGGCTCTGGTCATTCGAAATTGACAGCAGAAAAGAAAGAAAAAGCAGATCTGGTTACTTCTTCTATTGATAGAAATCTCTATTGGGCTGCGTTTATCGTCAAAAAAGGTCAAACATTGTATACATCTACTGCTGACAAGACTAGGAAGAAAAAAAGAAAAAAAAAGAAAAAAAAACACCCTCCGGGCAGTGTAAAAATACATTTTTGAAAGACATTGTAGAATAATCACACTAAGTTCCAATTACCGTTGAATTGGTAAGACAAGGCAACAAGTAGTCGTAACTGAAAACAGATCTATTGATAGAAATCTCTGTTGGGCTGCGTTTATTGTCAAAAAAGGTCAAACATTGTATACATCTACTGCTGACAAGACTAGGAAGAAAAAAAGAAAAAAAAACACCCTCCGGGCAGTGTAAAAATACATTTTTGAAAGACATTGTAGAATAATCACAGTAAGTTCCAATTACCGTTGAATTGGTAAGACAAGGCAACAAGTAGTCATAACTGAAAACAGATCTATTGATAGAAATCTCTGTTGGGCTGCGTTTATAGTCAAAAAAGGTCAAACATTGTATACATCTACTGCTGACAAGACTAGGAAGAAAAAAAGAAAAAAAAAACACCCTCCGGGCAGTGTAAAAATAGATTTTTGAAAGACATTGTAGAATAATCACAATAAGTTCCAATTACCGTCGAATTGGTAAGACAAGGCAGCAAGTAGTCATAACTGAAAACAAATCTAATCTTGTCACAATACTACTGCAAAATGACAGGGTATTTATGAAGCCTCATAACACCATAGAAACCAAGCAGCCAATCAGTACTCAAGGAATGGAATCACCCAAATACATGAATTGACTATTCTTGATTTCCATAAATACCAGCTATCTTGGGGCACTGGCAGTTGTGCTTAGCCAGTTGCTGTTGTTCAAACCAACAGTATAATGACTGACCTCAATAGATAATAGCTGAGTGCGTGGGGGGGGGGGGTAAATGAATAAAATAAAACGTTTGATATTTTTTGAAAAATTACTTACTTAAAAAGCATCATATTCACTCCACACCACTGAGTAAAGACCCCACAAAAGTTTTTAAAAATCTCTGATTCAATAATTCAGACTATTATCTTTATAGGAAAATTCAAAAATCATGAGTAATATATATTTTGGGGGGATTTCATAAAACTAAATATGGGGGGTGGGGGAGGTCTACCTAGTTAAAAAATATTTCCTTTAACTGTAATATATTTTAGGAAAAAAACATCGGTAATCCTTAACTTTTTCCTCGTAAATTCCTACTATAAAATAAACTGAACCCTCATTTTATGTCCGTGTTTTTGCAATAAATGTTTTATTTTTCTTGCACCCGTTATTTTACAATGCTAAATATATTTTCTTTATTCTTTAACAAATAAAGAAAATATATTTAGCATTGTAGAATAACGGGTGCAAGAATAATAAAACATTTATTGCAAAAACACGGACATAAAATGAGGGTTCAGTTTATTTTATGGTAGGAATTTACAAGGAAAAAGTTAAGGATTACCAAAACATCTTAAACATAAATTCATCTAAAGGTAAATTTCCATGAAAATTTGACTCTCAGATGATTTTTCATAGAACTTTTTAAAAAATTACTGAAAAATTACTAAAAATGAAAGCACATAGCTTCAACTGGAAATTGAACCCTGCATGCCGATTCTATTTTCTGTACGACTGATCATTATTATACTAATCGCAATTCCAAGGGTAAATGTCCTTCTCCTAAACTGGTAGGTTCACAAGAATAGATAATCCTATCTACCCTACAATTTCATTCATAGCTTTGGGGAAGTAGGGAGAGATTGATTCATGCCTTTCCCAAAGTAATTAAAGCAAAATGAATACACCTAGCTTCAGCTTGAAATTGAACCCTGCATGCTGATTCTATTTTCTGTGCGACTGATCATTACTATGTCAACTGCAAATCCAAGTGTAAATGTCCTTCTCCTAGACTGGTTGATCCACAAGGGTTGAGAGTCTAGTCTGCCTTACAATTTCATTCATAACTTTGGAGAAGTAGGGTGAGATAGATTCATGCCTTTCCCAAAGTAATTAAAGCAAAATGAATACACCTAGCTTTGACTTGAAATTGAACCCTACGTGCCGATTTCATTTTCTGGGCCACTGGCCATTATTTATACTAACCGCAAATATTAGTGTAAATGTCCTTCTCCTAAAGTGGTAGGTTCACAAGAATTAATGCAAAATAAATGCACCTAGCTTTGGCTTGAAATTGAACCCTGCATGCCGATTCCATTTTCTGGGCCACTGGCCATTATTTATATTAACCGCAAATATTAGTGTAAATGTCCTTCTCCTAAAGTGGTAGGTTCACAAGAATTAATGCAAAATAATGCACCTAGCTTTGTCTTGAAATTGAACCCTGCATGCCGATTCCATTTTCTGTGCCACTGGCCATTATTTATACTAACCGCAAATATAACTGTAAATGTCCTTCTCCTAAAGTGGTAGGTTCACAAGAATTAATGCAAAATAAATGCACCTAGCTTTGGCTTGAAATTGAACCCTGCATGCCGATTCCATTTTCTGTGCCACTGGCCATTATTTATACTAACCGCAAATATTAGTGTAAATGTCCTTCTCCTAAAGTGGTAGGTTCACAAGAATTAATGCAAAATAAATGCCTAGCTTTGTCTTGAAATTGAACCCTGCATGCCGATTCCATTTTC
The DNA here is from genome assembly GCA_023376005.1 of Doryteuthis pealeii. Classification (NCBI taxonomy): domain Eukaryota; kingdom Metazoa; phylum Mollusca; class Cephalopoda; order Myopsida; family Loliginidae; genus Doryteuthis; species Doryteuthis pealeii. Next base: position 38,572,846 of record CM042182.1, on the reverse strand, counting down.
TGGGCCACTGGCCATTAATTATACTAACACAAATATTAGTGTAAATGTCCTTCTCCTAAAGTGGTAGGTTCACAAGAATTAATGCAAAATAAATGCACCTAGCTTTGTCTTGAAATTGAACCCTATGTGCCGATTCCATTTTCTGGGCCACTGGCCATTAATTATACTAACCACAAATATTAGTGTAAATGTCCTTCTCCTAAAGTGGTAGGTTCACAAGAATTAATGCAAAATAAATGCACCTAGCTTTGTCTTGAAATTGAACCCTGCATGCCGATTCCATTTTCTGGCCACTGGCCATTATTTATATTAACCGCAAATATTAGTGTAAATGTCCTTCTCCTAAAATGGTAGGTTCACAAGAATTAATGCAAAATAAATGCACCTAGCTTTGTCTTGAAATTGAACCCTGCGTGCCGATTCCATTTTCTGTGCCACTGGCCATTATTTATACTAACCGCAAATATTAGTGTAAATGTCCTTCTCCTAAAGTGGTAGGTTCACAAGAATTAATGCAAAATAAATGCACCTAGCTTTGTCTTGAAATTGAACCCTGCATGCCGATTCCATTTTCTGGGCCACTGGCCATAATTAGTACTAACCACAAATCCAAGTGAAAATCACTTAATATTAACTCTAGTGAAATGGTTAATTAACAGATTGTGTTAAATAAATTAACCTGATTCAACTAACCAATTCCTTCTGGCAGATAAAAATAAGTTATTTCTATTTCAGAATTAACTGATTCATCTAGAGATAATTACAAGAGATGATGATCTGCAAGAAGAGAGAGTTTAAGTACTAATTAATCAAATTTACCAATTCTCTTATGGCCTCAAACGGTTGGGACTAATATCATCGTGACCTTCGTATTTACTAGTTGATTGATAATTAAGGAATCTTTCTCCTCAAATCAGTCTTTTTTTTTTCAGAAGTTAAAATATATATTCATTTACTCTTTCTGGATTTTAATCATTGCCATGCTATATATATATATATATATATATATATACAATCAATAATAATGACTAGCAAATATCTGCACCCTCCGGGTGCAAGTATTTAAGTTTTAATATAATAAAATATTGTATTAAATTAGAAAGGCTAATGAAACTAAATAAGAATACAGATAAAAAGATTTGAAACAGAGGGAGTATAATAAAAGATTTGAAACAGAGGGAGTATAATAAAAAACGGAACAACTGAAACTTACTCTTTCATCACTCTCGTCTTTCATTGTTATTTTTTCTAATTTAAGTATTTAGTTAAAATAGGAAGTAAAGAATAAATGACAGTTATTTTATCTTGTTAATGGATTTCATTTAAGATTTATTGAAGAGATTTTTGCTTATATTCATTAAAATAAAACCAAACAGTTAGAAATCAATAATACTAAGCACATATTTATTAAATTCGATTTTTTAATATTAATATGCAAATTAGCCTTCCCGTTCACACTGTAAACCGCTATTTTGTTGTATATATAAATATAATTGCATGCTGTCAGTATGTAGACATAGTTAACAGTATTAATAATGTAAGACAATTTTTATTAATAATTGAGGTTTAGATAAAAATAAAATCATGGAGAATGTGATGTCAATAACTAAGAGAATTGTGACTTGAGTAGGAATATAGTTTCGGTTACAGACAGAAAAACACACAATCTCCATTATAATAAGATATTATGGATATTATAAACTCATAACTATACGTTTCATGCTTACGCAATCTTCAGATGAGTCAAATGGTTGAGATTTTAAAACCGTATTTACTAAGTTTCATGCTTACGCAATCTTCAGATGAATCAAATGGTTGAGATTTTAAAAACCGTATTTACTAGTTGATTGATAATTAAGGAATCTTTCTCCTCAAATCAGTCTTTTTTTTTTTCAGAAGTTAAAATATATATTCATTTACTCTTTCTGGATTTTAATCATTGCCATGCTATATATATATATATATACAATCAATAATAATGATATTATGGATATTAATAAACTCATAACTATAAGTTTCATGCTTATGCAATCTTCAGATGAATCAAATGGTTGAGATTTTAAAACCAGTTTTGTTTTATATATACATATAAAAACAAGATCAACTTCGAATACAGCCAACATATTTTTCCTAAGTTAAAATATATATTCATTTACTCTTTCTGGATTTTAAGCATTGCCATGCTATATATATATATATATATATATATATATATATATAAGGTTAAATCGAACTTAACGGACCTGACTTCCACTATCATATGTCACCCTGCCGAAAAAAAAAAAAAAATTAAAGCAGTCCGCACACAGCTTTATTACCACTTTCAAACTCCGGTGGACCCTAATGATTACGCTACAATAATAATAGCATAGAATTTTTTTTTTGCATTTGATATTTTGAATAGTAGACAATAATTTTTTTCTTATCAGAGCGGCGGGATCAATGCAAGTTCTTTTTTTTTCTACGTAGAGATTTCAATGGAGCATCCTGTGAGGATCCAACTTGCGATTCAATAATAATGGATCTGTAAAACTAACTTCCTTTCCCCTCCCTCTACCCAGGGTAGCCGCTTCTAGTGTTCTATAAACTCACTGCCAATGTTAGTTGAAAAATAAGAAGAAAAAAAAGCAGCAGAGTTTTTGAACAACCCAATAAAACTTCTCAGTAATAGATTTTTTCTTCTCCCCCTTATTTTTTATTATAATCACATTAACTTTATATATATATATATATATATATACTTGGTTTTCATTGATTATTATTTGTGCACTTAGTGGAAGCCATTACAGAGACAAATACAAACAGATTTTTTTTTTTGAATTAATAAATAGATAAATAAATAAAAATTGTCTCCATAGCAACCACTCGTTAGTTCTGTTCTCCCAAAGATTGTTTAGAGGACATTCTGATGAATATGTCCATATGTGTCTCTACTTTGTGTATATATATATTATATATATTATATATATATATATATATATCTCATAGAAACAAGCACTCAGATATATATATATAAATATATATATATATATTATATATATCATAGAAACAAGGACTCAGATATATATATATATATATATATATATATATATTATATCATAGAACAAGGACTCAGATATATATATATATATATTATATTTCGCATATAGATGCATAGAAGTATGAATAATGAAAGGGAAAAGAAAAGAACAGTCATGTTTAAAAAAAAAAAAAAAAAAAAAAAAAAAAACCTTGCCTAATATACGACACAAAAAAAATTTAAGAAAATAAAAACATCTAAATTGATTTGAAAACAGGCTATTTAAAACAGAAACCAAGTTGTGAAAGTCAACCAGCAAGGGTGGGATAGGCTTTTAATTTTTTTCTATATATTTTTGTTCCCACAACCCCCCCCCTTCCCCAAAAAAAGAAAATCTGACAAAAGTTTACATCATGCAAAAATCTAATTGTACCCTTGCACATCTGAGTTTTACATTCAATCACCTCTGGCCATTTCAACTAATATATATATATATATATATATATATATATATATATATAAAGGAAAAGTTGACTTACTGGTGAATTTGGTCACAATGGTTAGTAAGTCTGGAATTCAGAGGGGTAAGTCAGCGATATAACAAATACAAAGTAGAGCAAATTTATTATAAAATGGGTACAAGAAATAACCTACTCGAGTTTCACCATAAGGATCTTCAGGGTTAAATCCACTGAATTAATCAAGACATCGAGAATGCAATGACCACACACGTGAAACCGACTGCTATTAATCGGTGTCTCGATTAATTCAGTGGATTTAACCCTGAAGATCCTTATGGTGAAACTCGGGTAGGTTATCTCTTGTACCCATTTTATAATACATATATAATATATATATTAATCTGATCTCGGTTTGACAAGTCCATTTCCCACAACTCTAACCATTATGCCACATGCCTCCATTTTCACATAGCACTAATACCCTTGGGAAAGGTATGAATCCATATATTCTCCCTCCAGCTATGGTAAAATAGTAGGGCAGACTGGGCTCTTTAACCTTGGATAGGTAACCAGTCTAGGAGAAGGAAAACTCTGAAATAGTTAGTCGTAGGAAATGGACTTGTTGACCTGAGTTCAAATCCTAGACAAGTCAGTTTGCATTTCACATAGTGCTAATACTCTTAGGAAAGATATGAATCCATATATTCTCCCTCCAGCTATGGGTAAAATAGTAGGGCAGACTGGGCTCTTTAACCCTGGATAGGTAACCAGTATAGGAGAAGGGATAACTCTGAATTTGAAAAACGTGAAGTCAGTCATTGATTGAGTTTGTGACATTCCTTGATGCACCAATTCTTTCCTATCGACTGTGCCAAAAAGTGTGGATGGTCCAATACAAGCCTTCAACACTATAAACAAAACACTGTGTGGGTTGTTCATTGAATGAACTCGCATGCGTCGAAATCGACAAGAGAGTCCATTTCATATATTAATATGTTTGTTCCTAAATCTTCTGTCTGTTATCATCCTGCAACACCCTCTGGTTAAAAATGACACTGTCCAAATTGTCCAAGATGCAATACAAAAATGTAAATCCAGATTATCTGGTGTCACATAATCGCAAATTTGTTATTTGTCCCCATTTTATTTCACTCAATTTTAAAAGGAAACATTTCAATGGTCTTGCGTCACTTAAATGCCCGAAGTAAATCTAAAATTAAGCCCCCCCCCCAAAAAAAAACCAGCTAATTGATTAGAAGGGGCCTTGCCTGCGAGTAATGGCAATGAGGGTGTACTCCACACTCCCCAGAGCATCAGAACTGGTACTTGATCACTAGATGGAGTTTAACATCATACTTAGGACACAACCCCTTTTGGTGCGGAGAGCAACTGAAGTCGCCCAAATATACATGATATCCTGTCCTCACAAAGTTTTTAAGAAACAGCTACACAAGAAATGTGAATATATACAATGAAAATGATTCCCTAATCTCTCAGCATGAAATAACACTAAACAGGTTGAGATGCCGTTAAAAACACTCAATCATTTTTTTTACTATACCTGATAGTTAAAACTAAACTCTCCTTTTGCCATCTAAGAAGGAACTAATTTTTAGCCAATTTTGATCTTTTATTAGGAATTCAAATTTGAATGTTACAAGATTTTGGTAAAGATGGGAATTGATCGCCACCCCCTGGACACCACCTTCAACACATTTTTTAAATATTTTGTGAATGAATTGGAACTATACCAAATATACATGATATCCTGTCTGCACAAAGTTTTTAAGAAACAGTTTAACAAGAAATGTAAATATATACAATGAAAGCGATTCCCTAATCTCTCAGCATGAAATAACACTAAACAGGTTGAGATGCCATTAAAAACACTTAATCATTTTTTGACCATACCTGATAGTTAAAACGAAACTCTCCTTATGCCATCTAAGGAGGAACTCTACCCCCCCCTACCTTTTATTAGGAATTCAACTTTGAATGTTACAAGATTTTGGTAAGGATGGGAATAGACTGCCACCCGCTGGACACCACCTTCAACAGATGGAAATAATAACAGAGTTTTTTTAAAAAAAATTTTGTGAATGAATTTATTCTTACAAGACGATTGAAAAGTTTTGGAGAGGTTGAAACCTTAAAAGCAACACAGGAAATGATTCCATTACTTACTTGTTACGGATGAATTAGGGGGGGGTGGAGAGAGAGAAGTGAGAAGAGAGAGAGAGAAAGAGGCAAGGATAGGTGAGGAGGGAGAAGGGGAGAGAAGTGGGCAGATGGGGAGAGAAGAAGGGAGAGAAGAAAAAAAGAAAGGAGAGAAAGAGTGAGAAGAGCGAGTGAGGAGAGAGAGAGTGAGAGAGAGGTGAAGAGAGTGAGGAGAGAGAGGGTGAGAGAGAGAGTGAGAGAGAGTGAGAGTGAGAGAGGAGGAGAGAGAGGTGAGAGAGAGAGAGGAGAGAGAGGTGAGAGAGAGAGAGAGGTGAGAGAGAGTGAGGTGAGAGAGAGAGTGAGGAGAGAGAGAGGTGAGAGAGAGTGAGGAGAGAGAGAGTGAGGAGAGAGAGAGTGAGGAGAAGAGAGAGAGAGAGAGGAGAGAGAGAGAGAGGAGGTGGGAGAGAGAGAGAGAGGTGGGAGAGAGAAGAGAGAGGGGAGAGAGAAGAGAGAAGAAAGAGAGAGAGAAGAAAGAAGAAAGAGGAGAGAGAGAAAGGAGAGAGAAGAGAGAAGAAAGAAGAGAGAAGAGAAGGAGAGAGGAGAGAGAGAGGAGAGAGAGAGAGAGTGAGGAGAGAGAGTGAGTGAGGAGAGAGAGAGAGTGAGTAAGAAGAGAGAGAGTGAGTAAGAAGAGAGAGAGAGAGAGTGAGTAAGAAGAGAGAGAGTAAGAAGAGAAAGAAAGAAGTGTGAGAAGAGAGAGAGAGAGAAGAGAGAGGGAAGAGAGAGAGAGAGAGAGAGAGAGAGAAGAGAGAGTAAGAAAGAGAGAGAGAGTGAGAAGAGAGAGAGAGAGAGAGTGAGAAGAAGAGAGGAGAGAGAGAGTGAGAGAGAGAGAGAGAGAGTGAGAAAGAGAAAAGAGAGTGAAGAAAGAGAGAGTGAGAAGAGAGAAAGAGAGAGAGAAGAGAGAGAGGTTGGGCCATTTTTATAAGTGTATCTTGATTATCGATTCAGCACTGAACGTGTATGGTAAGTCAATGGTTGAAAATAACAAGCTTACACAAGCAGCATTTATTCCAGGGTCGAGAGTACAAAGAAGAAATAAAACCGCCATTGTCGTGACAAAGAAGGGGAAAAAAAAAGAAAAAAAAAAGACAGAAAACACTTGTTAGCAAGGTCCCTGCAATATTCTAAGTCAATTTATCTCCCCACCCCCTTTCGTTAAGATTGTCATGGCCAAGGTTACAGATATGAATATATCTCTATTTCTGTTAGGGAGAGTGATCTCCCCCTAACGATTCGAACCGGACTCTCTAAAGAGGAGGGAAAAACAGACTGCACAGCAGATCAGAACCGAGCAGGTCATACACTTTTATCCTCATCAATCAGAACTCTAATCCAAACCATCCACTGTATTTCCCTGTCAGTGAGAATAAATAAAACAAGTATTGTTATTGTTAACAATTTCCCTGTTTTTATTATCATTTCTGTTATCCCTACATCTCGGATACAACAATTTCATATATATTTAATATATACTATTTCAAAAGAAAGTTTTTATCGTTGAATTGACGTTTCCATTTGAAGAAAATCTAGATTGGGCACATCAGCGTAAGCTGGAAAAATATGAAGACCTATGCATCAGAAACGGGTGGATAACAGATGTATTTCCCATCGAAGTTGGATGCCGGGGATTTATTACCAACTCAACCATGGCATTTTTGTCTAAACTTGGACTTTCTCTACCAGACAAGAGGAAATACATAAAAAAAGATCCAGGAGAAAGCTCTAACCGCATCAGCGTGGATATGGCAATCCTACATTGTGACATCAAACCGACAAAGTCTGGTGGTATCGTGAGTTACTGCCAGGGCGCTCTGGGTTAGTGGTAATGATGCTTCGGCCCTGAAACCATGCCTGAACCCAGAGTCATCATCTGATGAAGGCTTTGTTGGTTGCAATGCTACTGTGTAAATAGCAGTTATTGTATGAAGATTATTTTAGATTATTACCCCCAATTTTTTTCTCTGAATGTTTGAGATGAGGCTTGATGATTAGTATTATTTTACAGTTGAAATTTGTTCAAATTCAATAAAAAAAAGAAGATTTATTCTAAATGGGGATGGGTTGTAAAATATCTCAATTAATTTGCTAATAGCAAGAAACACAGCATATATTATTTGGATTATTCGGACTATTGTCCTCATCTTCATTGTTATCTGTACAACGTTTCGGCCTTCTTCAGGTATTTCTTATTGGACTCGGGAACCTTCTTTTCGGACTCGGGAAACCTTCTTTTCGGACTCGGGAACCTTCTTGTCATAATCGTGAGTCATCATGGAACTTTGAACCTAACCCTTTATTCAGTCCATGGGGGTATCCTGTTCTCATTCCTCTAACCATAGCTGGGGTAGGGTGTTAAGCTGTGTTAATTACTATTGTACTATTGTACAGATAACAATGAAGATGAGGACAATAGTCCAAATAACGCAAATAATACTAACCCCCATTTTGTCACCCGCCTCCCATGTCAAAATTCAAAGATTAGGTTTGGTTTAGTTCACGGCATATCAACCTCAGTGGGTCATTTAATGTCGACAAATTTTGAAATAAATTCATTTTTAATGGATACTCAAATTTTTTATAAAAACATTTTTCTATTTAACCCATAGATGGGACACTAACAGGTACTACCACTCTGGGTCAGAGTACCACTGGGAGCAATGTTGATGAAGGGGTGTTCCACATTCTCCAAACCTCCAGAACTGGAACCTCACCATCAGATAGAGTTTAATGTCATTCCCAGGACATGACCCTCAGCCACTGCCTTCTAGCACCTATATGATAAAAAAGGTTGGGGCTTGCCATAAGGACATGACCAGCTGATTGATCAGGGAGGCATCTTCGACTGTCCGTCTAGCCTAAGTAGGGGTCTAAGTGGAGTGTTGCATACCATGGACTGCTTGGCCACCTGGATTCCATCCTTAAGCATCATGGGTCACCACCCACGGCCGCACTGGGGGGATCTTACCCCTCTGCAGAGGTACAGTTGATGTATTCTAACACCCCACCCAACAAGGTGGTCAAAGTTAGGTCATGGAATTAAGATGGTCGGTTATATTTTACAGCATGTCAACTCTTGTTGGGTTATTTTATGCCAAAGACATTTTGCTTTATTCATTCTTGATGAACATTCAAATTTTTTTTTTTTTGTGGTGAACATGCTGGACTGCAACACTGTAGTAAGCGTGTTAGTAAGGCAAGTGTTAATATAAAATACCTTACCTCATTGGGATTGCATGACTACTAAGATTAAATACGCCATATTATCAGTGAATAAAGTCTTTCTTACCTGAAAAGAGATAAAGAAAAAAAGAAACATTTAATTAGTTATTATGATAACAATAAAATGTTTAAAGAATAGCATTTAACATTTAGTGAACTTTGAAATATCCAATCATCAGGTAAAAAAATATCAAGAAAATTTGCAACAGCCATGAGGGAAATTCAATAGGTAAAAAGTTAAAAGAGCAGGTTTAAATTATTTATAAAAGACATTTGGTTAAATTAGCTGAGAGAAAACTGGTGGTAGGTGTGATGTTCCACCTTAGTAAAAACCAATCTCCCTGGTCAAGTGCCAGTGAAAAAGGGATAGACTCCTTCACTGTTCAGCTGATACTGACAATACCCTACAGACATGTTTTAATAGGTATTTGAAGGATAGAAAGTAATTTTTTTTTTTGGGGGGGGGGGTAGTTAGTTACTTAGTTTGATTTTATGGCATGCAACCCTTGTTGGGTTTTTTATGCAAAGACATTTTGTTTTATTCAATCTTGGTTGGTTGGATTTTATGGCATGTCAACCCTTGTTGGGATATTCTATGCCAAAGACATTTTGTTTTATTCAATCTTGGTTGGTTGGATTTTATGGCATGCCAACCCTTGTTGGGTTATTTTATGCCAAAGACATTTTGTTTTATCCATTTTTGTTGGGTACTCAATTTTTTTTAAACACATTTTTTTAAACTCATTTTTTTTCTATTTAATCCATAATTTGGGACCCAAAGAGATCCAGAATTGGAACTTCATCACCAGATGAAGACCCTCAGCCACCACCTTCTAACAACCATATGATAAAAATGGTTGGGGCTTGTTATAAGGGCAATAGAGTTGGGGCAATCATATAGGTGCTAGGGCTTGATGTGACCTGCTGATTG